>AWWV01007490.1:0-34707 GCA_001974805.1 Corchorus capsularis
AGTAGTCAAAACCCTAGAATAATTTTATGATTCTGAATCTTATCTGAATTATGTGGCCACTAAGGATGTAAGAGGAAGATCTATGGCTAGATCATACTTAGAATTAATCACTCAAGTTTGATTGTATGTAGCAAATTAGGATTGTTTAATCGCTGCTTAATGGGTATTTGTCTACCGGAGGGCGAGAAAATTTCTCTTCGTATGGTTCTATTCGTAGGCATGTGTGTAAAATTAACTGTTCTTAATGCTTTGTTCTCAAGTGATCTTTAAGCCCTAAGAAAGTAATCGATCGCTGAAGGAATAATAGGGATAACTGCAGCTCTAATCGGCCTCTTATCTAAAATACATGTTGGGAAACCTATATCAGTTATCAGTCAAGAATAAGATGCGAAATTCACCTTTTAAATCTAGGATCCATAGTTAATTTGATTGAAGGATACCACTGGTGAAGAAGTATGCTTTATAATTATTGTTTGCTTTATTAATCTGCTTTATTAATTTGCTTTATAATCTGCTTTAGATTTAGATTTAGATTTGCTTTGCTTTATTTTTAGTTTAATTGTTTTCTTTATAATTGATTTATTCAATCCCCTGTTTTCTAATCGATTTTTGGAAAAGATCTTTCTATCCTTTAATTTCTCATCACATAAACCTTCTCTGTGGGATTCGACCCCTACTTGCCCTAGCTATTCTAGTTAGTTATTTGTGGGGATTATTTTTATGGGTCATAGACGACACGATCATAAATTTTGGCGCCGTTGCCGGGGAAGGGAATTGAATTGAGAGAAAGTGAAGAGAGATTAGATCCAAAAAATTTGTTTTTGTTTTTGATTTTCCGTTTTTCCTAAAAAAAAAAAGTTTTTTCCGTTTTTTCCGATTTTTCTAAAAAAAAAAAAAATTCCGTTTTTAAAAATTAGGGTTTCCAATTTTTCTTAAAAAAAATATTTAATTTTTCTTTTCCGTTTTTTCTTTTAAATAAAAAAATATTTTATTTCTGTTTCTGCTTTTAATTTTTATTTAAGAACTATTACTGCTAATTTTCTTTTAGTTTTGTTTGATTTTTCTAGGAAACTGCATGCCAAAGACAAGAAGTAATAGTACTGAAGGTTTAGAATACAATCCTGAGCCTGAAAGAACGTTATTTCAGAAGAAGAAAACACAAAGCCGATTACAAGAAGAGGAGACATCCGATTCGAGTTCTCAACCAAGTTCTCCTAGATCTGCTGTTTCAACATCGTCAGAAGATATGGCTGAAGAAGAACAACCCAAAACTCTGAGAGAGTTAGCTGCACCAAACGTCAACACCAAACGCTTAGCCATCCAATATCCAAATACAACTGAAAACTTTGAAATTAAATCTGGATTTATTCAGATTTTACCCAAATTTCACGGTTTGCCTGGAGAAGATCCTCACCGACATCTTACTGATTTCCAGATTGCCTGCGCATCTACAAGTATTCAAGGTATTCCTGAAGATCAATTCATGTTAAGAACTTTTCCGTTCACTCTTATGGACCGAGCAAAAGATTGGTTGTACCTACTACCCACTGGTTCAATCACATCTTGGACGAGCCTTAAGAAGTTGTTCTTGGAAAAGTACTTTCCTGCACATAAAGCATCGAGTATAAGGAAGGAGATTTGCGGAATTAAGCAACGCCATGGAGAAACAATGTATGAATATTGGGAACCTTTCAAAACACTTTGTGCGAGCTGCCCCAATCACCAAATCAATGAACAGTTGCTGATCCAGTACTTCTACGAGGATTACTACCGTTTGACAGATCTTCCATCGATTCTGCAAGTGGAGGAGCCTTCATCGACAAAACTCCTGCCGAAGCTTGGTCTTTAGTAGAAAATATGGCTGCAAACACTCAACAATTTGGATCTCGAGAAGACTTTTCAAGAGAAGGCCCTATAAGAAGAATTAATGAAGTTTCTACCTATTCCACCTCATTGGAGCAACAACTTCAAGAAACGAATCAACAAATCGCTTTGCTCACTGATTTGTTCCATGCGAATTTGTCAAGTGTGCCAAGGGTTTGTGCGACTTTGGAAGACAACAAACAAGGAGTCAATGCCGTGGGATTACAAGGAGCTTATCAAAGGAAGCCTGAACCTTATTGGAGACTTGAACAACCGAGTCAACAATATGGCAACCAAGGTAACTACCAAGGAAGGCCGAATTTTACAAGACCTAATTTTCAATCTTTACAAGCCATTGAGTTACAACAAATCAAGGAAGCTATGGAGATGATGAGAAAGCAAATAAGTCAATTAGCTAGTGATTTGAGTGATCTCAAGACACTAGGTCAACAAAGGATGCCATCACAATCAAAGGTACCTCCTAGAGAGAATGTCAGTGCAATTTCTCTAAGGAGTGGAAAAGAGTTACAAAACCCTTATCCAAACCATGCCGCACATCAACAAGAAGAAGGAGAGCCGAACTACACCAAAGAAGATTTACAAGAGCATGCCGAAATCAAGATTGTAAGATTCAAACAAGGAAGATGCCGTAATTCAACCCAAAGGAAAAGGTGTGTGCGATTCCAACAAGCCTAAAACCGATTCCAACCTAATTCCTTTTCAATCAAGATTGAAGAAATCAAAGAAAGAAGATGATGATCAAGATATTTTGGAGATATTCCGAAAAGTTGAGGTCAACATCCCACTTCTTGATGCCATTCAACAGATTCTGAATTATGCAAAGTTCCTCAAGCAACTTTGTTCCAACAAGAAGAAATTACAAGGTAAAGTAAGCGCTGGAGCTAATATCTCTGTCGTGCTTCAAAAGAGTTTACCTCCTAAGTGCAAAGATCCAGGTACGTTTTCTATTACTTGTTCTATTGGAAGAAGTATTATAGAGAATGCGATGCTTGATCTTGGTGCTTCTTTAAGCGTAATGCCTTATTCTTTCTACAAATCGTTAAATCTTGGTTCTTTGAAAAATCTGATGTTATTCTGCAATTAGCTGACGGATCTTTGGTTTATCCCAAAGGTGTTTTAGAGAATATCTTAATCAAAGTTGAACACCTGATTTTTCCAATCGACATATTCATCATGGATATGGAGTATTCGAAAGATCAATGTCCTCTTTTATAGGAAGACCCTTCCTAAAGACCTCTCATACCAAGATCGATGTATTTAATGGTTCATTGACCATGGAATTTGATGGTGAAATCATCCACCCTAGAATTTCATCTCAAGTGCCGTTAAAATCTAACAAGTTTGTTTACGTTATAAGTTCTAAATTTGTTAAGAAAGGAGCCATTGAAGATTCTTCATCAACAAAGCCTGATCAGATTTCCAAAGGAAGACAAAAGATAATGGACATTCGACAAGGCTACAACGAGACTTTCCACCAATTTTGGAGGAGATTCCAGAAGCTTTGTGCCGATTGCCCTGACCATGGATTCAAGGAAGGAATTTTAATCCAATTCTTCTATGGAGGATTGGGACTTAAAGATCGAGTTCTTGTTGATTCTTTCAGTATTAAACCACTGCATGAAAGAACCCCGGAGAAAGCATTCAATGTTCTTGAAGAATTATCTCGGAGGACGAATTATTCAACCTCCCATGAAAAGAAAGATCGAGCAAAAGAAGCCAAGAAGGAGCCAGAAGTCAACAACAAAGAAGTTCAACCGCCCCTGAAGATCGACCAACCAAGCAATTCAACTAAGAAGCCAGATATAGATCTTAAACATCGAGCTAAAGTTGCAAGCATTCTTCAACGTAAATTGGAGAATTTTCCTCAATTTTGGCAAAGGTTTAAGAAGCTATGTGCTGATTACCCTCATCATGGTTATGATCAAAGAAGATTGGTTCAAATCTTCTACCAAGGATTAAGAGCTTCTGACAGATTGTCTGTCGACACTCTTGTCTATATTCCCCTGTTCGATCACAGCACTGCTGACATATATGAGATAATGGAGAATTTTGCCCAGATGATAACCAATACATCGAAGGAAGCTGCTCAAGGACTCAGCCCGGTTAAGCCCGTGCCGTACAAGCCAGTATGCCCGGCTGCAGCCCGGCCATCGACACCACATGGCCGGCCAACACCGGCCAAGACCGCCCAAGCTTGTGCGACATCGAGCCTTGCCGCGCCTAGCCCGGCCACAGCCCGGCCACCCGAGCCACCTGTTCGGACACCACCAGCCCTTGCCGTGCCGCCTGCCCGGCCCTACCAAGCCACAGCCGCGCCATATGCACCGCCTGCCCGGCCATGCTCGACCTTGCCCGCTCCTGCTGCGCAGCCGCCCGAGCCTATACCGGCCTTGTCCGCCCTTTCCGCCAATCCGCCCATGCCTTGACCGCCCATGTCCGCACCAGCCGCGCCACCTGCCCGGTTAGTGCCGGCCATGCAAGCTTCCTATCGAGCCACCACCGCGTCATGCCCGGCCATGTCCGTGCCTCCAGCTCGGCCATGCCCGACCAATGCCATGCCATCCGCGCGCCTAACCGAGCCACCACGAGCCAATGTCGCGCCATGCCGAGTCACAACCATGCCATCGCCTAATGCTTTGATCTTTTCAAGTCTTGATAAAATTCAACTTGAAACTATCAAAATCATTGAAGAGAGTAGAATTATCGAGGACCTGTTGAAGGATTACACCCAAAATTCCTTCACCCTTGAAGAATAACCTTCTTTAAGGCAGTCTAGCCAAAGACCTTAAAGAAAGGCGCTTATTGGGAGGCAACCCAATATTATTTTTACTAACCCATAATATTTTCTTTGTTTTATTTTCTTTTCTTTTTTAGGATTTTCCATACCAAAGGAGAAAGAGAAGTTTTTCACCAATATGAAGAAATCGAATGGAGCTTATGCTTGGATTAAACCCCTAAGTTTCTAAACCTTACTCCATTTAATTTTCTGATGCTTTGATTGATTTTTTCTTGATATGCGATACATATAGATATAGGTTATATAGGCTAATTAAGATTTAAAAGATGCATACATATTTTTGCTTTGATTTGCCACGCTTGTTAATACATTGAGGACAATGTATCTTTTAAGTGTAGGGGGATGAGTCTATATGCATAAAATTGATAAAATTGGAATAATTTTTTCGAGAATTTTGACAAAATTTTGATTTTATATGCTCATATTGATCGATTGATTTATTGTTGATTGATGATATCTTAGAATTCTTAAGAATGATTGATTCATTGATTGATCTATAGTATGATATCTTATTTCTTAGATTAGGTATAATTGAAGTCTGTGATAATTGCTTATTATGAATTATTTCTATGATTGCCTATTTTTAGAACTCATGTTTAATTTTTATTGAAACTACACTTATGAAAGTATTTTATGAATATGTCAAAAATAAGTGTGGGGGACTATCTATATTAGAAGGGTAGTTTAAAAAAATATATCTTTTTCATAAAAAGAGTGTTTTTCATGCGAGAGGAGAAGAGATATCTTTTGCCTTTAAAATTTAAAAAAATATATCCATTGTTGTCACTCTTCTCTTTAAACAAAAGGAGTTAGTAACCCTTGGGAAGAGGATAAGAGGCATGGATCGGCAAAAGTATTGTCCCTCTAGAATGCTAGTAGCCTCACAAAAATAAATAAAGGGCGTTAGTAACCCCTAAGCATGAACACTTTGAGGTTAGTAACCTCACTTTTCTAAAATAATTACCATTTGAAAAGTATTATAACCCATGCGAAATTCTTGATTTGTATTCATGATATGTAATTGTTTGAGTAGTGGAGATAAAGATGAAGGCATAAGCTTATAGAAAGAAGTAGTTATAGTTGTGATAAATGATAAGTGATTAGAGCTACTTTGATTATGGTTACTTAAGAATGAGGAAGATTGCTATATCTTGATCTATTGAATTGGATACTCTTAATATTCTATGTTGTTCTGATTTCATAAATTGAATTGATCCTTGATATATGTATATGATTCAAAGTTTTTCAAAAGATTTGAACAAAACTTATTATCTTAAATCTTAATTTTTGTTTGTCTACACTAGTTTGCTAGGGACTAGCAAAGATTTAGTGTGGGGGAAATTATGATCGAGCTCAAATTATGCATGTTTTTATAGCTATTTTTATATACTTTTTGCTATTTTTATATGTGTTTTTACCCTGTTTTGTTAGTATTTGTGTTTTTAGGTCCTGAAGACAAGAAAAGTGAAAACTTATTGTTTTTCACTCTTTTTGGAGCTATTTTGGAGACTTTTTACTCAACTATGGATTTAGCCATTTGGAATGAAGATTTGAAGATTCGAAGTTCGTGATTGAAGATATTTTGAAGATTTGAAGAATTAATTCAAGAAGCAAAATTGAAGATTTGGAGCTTAATTTATTAAGGATTGAAGACAAGCCCAGATGAAGCCCTGAAGTTGAGGATTTTTGGATTATTTATATGGGAATATACTCAGCCCATATAAACCTATAATTGGAGTTAAAATCCCAATTTGTAGGCCCCATATCCAAAAGAATATCCAAATCCCGCATTAATCCCGTAGATTTGCGATATTAGCCCGGTTTCAGCGCAGTCTTCGTAGAAAGGCCATAACTTTCTGCTCAGATGTCCGTTTTAAGCCTATGAGTAGCCGTTGGAAAGCTAACTCCGAGCTCTACAACTTTCTTTTGAAGTGCAAAGCCCAGATCTGCCATCTTCAAGCCCGAAACTGAAGTCGAAGTTCCTGCCCAATTCCAGGAAATTTCCAGGAAATTCTAGAAGTCCTCTTTTGACTTGGAGACTACTCTAGGATGACACCTAATCCTACTTGGACTCCAAGAAGAGCCTAAACCGTCCTACCCTTATTCTCCACTATAAATAGCCACCTCCTGTATCACAAATCACACACATTAGATACTTTTACACATCACAAATTTTAGATTATTCTCTTTTTCTACCTTTCTTAAGTTTTTAGGTTTTTTCTCTAGTTTTAGAAGAGGGAGAAGTCGACACCCTCTCTAGCAATAGAGGGGTGCGACGTCCCTAGGGTTTTCAAGGGGAGATTCCGCCTCTCCCAGTCCTGTAAGTATTCTTATGCCTCTCATGGATTTTCCTAAATCCATGAGTAGCTAAATCTTTAATACTTTTGATCCTTTGGTGAATTCAATCAATTGATTATGGTGAGATTTCTATACTTATAATTTTGTGTTAAGTTCTTGATGATAGTAGTCAAAAACCTAGAATAATTTTATGATTCTGAATCTTATCTGAATTATGTGGCCAGTAAGGATGTAAGAGGAAGATCTATGGCTAGATCATACTTAGAATTAATCACTCAAGTTTGATTGTATGTAGCAAATTAGGTTTGTTTAATCGCTGCTTAATGGGTATTTGTCTACCGGAGGGCGAGAAATTTCTCTTCGTATGATTCTTTTCGTAGGCATGTGTGTAAAATTAACTGTTCTTAATGCTTTGTTCTCAAGTGATCTTTAAGCCCTAAGAAAGTAATCGATCGCTGAAGGAATAATAGGGATAACTGCAACTCTAATCGGCCTCTTATCTAAAATACATGTTGGGAAACCTATATCAGTTGTCAGTCAAGAATAAGATGCGAAATTCACCTTTTAAATCTAGGATCCATAGTTAATTTGATTGAAGGATACCACTGGTGAAGAAGTATGCTTTATAATTATTGTTTGCTTTATTAATCTGCTTTATTAATTTGCTTTATAATCTGCTTTAGATTTAGATTTAGATTTAGATTTGATTTGCTTTATTTTTAGTTTAATTGTTTTCTTTATAATTGATTTATTCAATCCCCTGTTTTCTAATCGATTTTTGGAAAAGATCTTTCTATCTTTTAATTGTTCATCACATAAACCTTTTCTGTGGGATTCGACCCCTACTTGCCCTAGCTATTCTAGTTAGTTATTTGTGGGGATTATTTTTATGGTCATAGACGACACGATCAAACTCCTTCACCAAATACACACTAGTTATATTTGTGCAACTCCCTCCATCAATGATCACACTACTAGGCTATCCATGCGCATGCATCCTAGTATGGAAAAAATTCTCCCTTTGATTTTGCACATCTCCTTTAACATAGGCACTCAAAGTTCTCCTTGCAACTAAGCTTAAGAGTGCGGGTGTGTCTCCATCATTATCATCCTCTTCTTGCGCAAATCCTTCCCTTTCATCATCTCCATCACCACTTGATCCCAAGTTAAATTCTTCATATTCACTCTCAATTTCTCCATAGTCATGAACAAACATCACCTTCTTGTTAACACAATCCTTAGCATAATGACCATATCATTGACACTTAAAACACTTAACATGAGACTTAAAAGAAGAACTTGATGAAGATTTAGAATCGGATTTAGGACTTACTCCCTTTTGCGCCACCTCCTTGTCTTTGTTGAAAGACTTCTCATCCTTCTTCATTGGAGTTTTCCATGAGCTAGATGATGATGCAAAGTTCTTCTTAGAGCCATTCCTCTTTATTTGACCCTCGGCCTTCAAGGCATGTTGTAGCAATTCTTCAACATCATAGTGTTGTTGCATCTCCACTATGTCAAGAATATCTCTATTTAAGCCTGCAAGAAACCTAGCCATGGTGGCCTGTGGAGCTTCTTCAATTTCCGCCCTAGACATCAACAACATCATCTCCGAATAGTACTCATCAACACTCTTTGATCCTTGCCTCAAAGATTGCAAGCTTTGGTAGAGAGAATTAATGTAAAAGCTTGGCACAAATCTCTTTCTCATCACACTCTTCAACTCAACCCAAGTATCAATAGGCCTTTCCAAATTCCTTCTCCTTGATTGCACTAATTGATTCCACTAATTCAAGGCATTCTCCACAAACTTAAGGATGGCAATTGTACCTTCTTAGGTTCGGCAAAGGGGTGATAATCAAAGTACATGTCCAATTTTGACTCCCATCCAAGTAATCTGCAGGGGTCCCTCTCCCATTGAATTTTGGGATCTTATATTTGATGTTGTTCTTTTGCTCATCTCTTTCAACACCCCTCCTAGGCCGTAAGTTTTCATCATAAGCTTGACCTCCAAGTTCTTATTGCCTCAATCTCTCCATTGGATCCAACCTAGCAACTTTTCTCGGTGGTGGAAGTTGAGCTCTTTCATTGTTGTTTGCGGCATTAGCTCCATGTTGAGGAGGTTGAGCTTGTTGATTTTGGCCCTCTCTTGCTTGTTGGACATCATTAGCCAAAGCATCAAATCTAGTATTCATGGCATCAATGCGTTGCATTAGGGTTTGCAACATAGTCAACATATTTACTGGTTTGCATCTCCTTGTTGACCTTCCATAGTACCTACACAAAGAACAAAGATTAGTAGTAAAAATTCCTCACAATTGAGTGTGTGTATACCTCTGTTGTGCTCTCGTGTTTGCACTCAACCTATGGATTGACGGTCCACTACTCTCTTGATGATCTCATAAGATTATGCCTTTTACTAGATTCAATAGGCCTAATAAGAACAACTTGTTAGAGTGATTCTTTCTTCTCGTGACCTACTTGAGGAACAAACAATTGGTAGCAAAATGTTTTGTGAATCAAAGGAAAGTGATCTATAAACAGCAAACCAAACCAATTATGCAGCCTTCTTATGTCGATTTCCTTCTCCCAATTTGCTGCACAAAAACTCAATCAAACAACACAAATCAACCAAATCAATCAATTAGAGACCCTAGTACCACTTAGATCCAATTTTGTACCACTTGTCTCCAATAGGGTTTCAACCTGAAATTCTTCAAATTAAATCTCAATTCACAGCAAAAGCAACCCAAGAATCTCAAACAATCACTCAATTAGGTTTAATTGCAACCAATTGAATCAATTGCACAAGAACATACCCTAATCCCCAAATTCCCAAATCAAGAATTATGAACCTGAAAATTTTCAATTTCGCCACAGATTTTTTTGATTCTTTTCAATGTTTTTCCCAGAACAATCACACTAAAAAAAGTCTAAATCTCAAATTTCAAATCTTTCCAACTTCAAACGAACCCAGAAAAAAAAATCACAAATTTCTGGTCTAAAATTTGTTTTTTATTTTCTGATATTTTTCGATATAGCTATGAGGTATAAGGGATCTAAATCTGAAATTTCAAAGCAAATGGAGTTAAGATGAATCCACAATGAATTTTAGAAGTTTCTGAATTTTTGAATTAAACTTGCAAATTGCGATATGAGCTAGATGGATGAGATGGATGAAAAACTTGATGATAGATGAATAGAAGAATAGATTTACCGATTGAAGATGACAACCTATGCTCCGATTACCAATTGATACGAATCTAGTTGCTTTCGGTTCAAATCCACCTTTGAGACCCGCCAAAGATCAACTTGAATCACCAAACTCTTAGACTAGTAGAAAATCGACAATCTATCCCAAAGATCTCCTCTTCGTTCGTCAGCCTTAGACCCTCAATTAGACCTGCAATTGAACACCTAAGATCACAAGATTCACAAACAATTAAGCAATCACAACCTAATTGTCAAGATTGAAGAACCTTAAAGTATGATCAAACTAGAACAATGAAGCTAAGATAATCAATTTAGTGAATAAACCTCAACTTTATTTAATCAACTTAACTTGTATTTACAAGAGGGGGTTGGTCCCTTTATATAGGCATAAAGTCGACACCCTCTCCCAATCCTAAAGCCATAAGGGCGGCATTACATAAATGAAGGATCAAGGAAATAGTCTACTCCTTGTCCTACTAGGAAAAGTAAATTACATAATTAAGCAAGGATTGGACTTTAGTCAAACAAGACCCAATCCAATGTCTTCTAAACTAATTAAATAGCTAATCTAAGATAGAATTAAGGCCCATATGGCCGAATTACACAATGAAAGATCTAATGCTCATCGATTTCAAGTAAAGTGCATAACTTGGAATCGATTGGAATATTCCTAGAATCGATTGAATGAAACTTTGGATCCATTGGAATATTCTTGCTCAAAAGATCTTCAATGGTCTTAAAGTCTTCAAGATGAGTTCGAACAAGGCTTACTAATGCATCTTTGAACTTCTTAGCTATTGCTCTAGTCATCGGACCTAAAGGCATCTTCAATGGATCAAATGGCATCTTAGGCAACTCCTTGGAGGTTGGAACAACTTGTACACATCCTTCCTTATCTTCAAGCTCGTCCTTGCTTCCTTACCGCATATGCTCATCCTCTCCATGATCTCCATTTTCTCCATTGTGTTCTTCAAGACCATGATAAGCCCTTGGCGCATCAATTACCAAGTATACTTCACGAGAAGTTCCATCGAACAGTGGGCTATGAGTAAGGGTATCAACAACCATTCGATCAGAGACTCTAAATCCCCAATAGAAATATCGAACCAAACGTCGTTTGCTAAAGCCATGTTGAGGGTAACCAGCATACATCTCTTTGAATCTCGCCCAATATTGGGAAAAATTCCCGTTATTGCGTTATTTTTTTTTATTGCGTTATTGAATGCTCCCAACTTTTACTCTGTCTTTCTGAATTATGCCTTGGTTCTTGGTTGAAGATTCTTCACTTCTGTCTTGCTTAACCCACTTAGACGTTACAATACAAACAAAATTGTTAGATTTCAAAGGCAATTGAAATTAAATTCTAGGGTAGATAACATCACCATCGAATTCCATGGTCAATGAACCATTGAATACATCGATCTTGGTATGAGAAGTTCTTAGGAAAGGTCTTCCTAACAAAAGAGGACATTGATCTTTCGAATACTCCATATCCATAACAAATATGTCAATGGGAAAACTCAAATGTTCAACTTTAATTAAAACATTCTCTAGAACACCTTTGGGGTGAACCAAAGATCCACCAGCTAACTGCAGAATAACGTCAGTAGTTTTCAAAGGACCAAGATTCAAAGATTTATAAAAAGAATAAGGCATTACGCTCAAAGAAACACCTAAATCAAGCATATCATTTTCAATAATACTTCTTCCAATAGAACAAGTAATATAAAACGTACCTGGATCCTTGCACTTAGGACGTAAATTCTTTTGAAGCTTAGCGGAAACATTCGCTCTAGCACTTACCTTACCTTGCAACCTTTTCTTGTTCGTACAAAGTTGCTTGAGGAACTTTGCATAATTTGGAATTTGTTGAATAGCATCAAGAAGTGAGATGTTGACCTCAACTTTCCGAAATATCTCCAAATATCTTGATCATCATCTTCTTTCTTTGATTTCTTCAATCTTGATGGAAAAGGGATATGTGCTTGTGAATCCTTACATTTGATAACGACGGATTCTTTGTCTTTTTCTCTATCCTTAACATCTTCAATAAGAATGGGTTCATCTTCAATCTTGATTTCTTTGGCAAGCACTTGCAATTCTTCTTCTTTAGTGTAGCTTGGCTGTCCTTCATCTTGTACGGCATGGTTTGGATAGGATTCTTTCAACTCGTTTCCACTCCTCAAAGCAATTGCACTTACATTCTCCCTAGGAGGTACCTTTGGTTATGATGGGATCCTTTGTTGACCTTGTGTCTTGAGATCACTCATGTCATTAGCCAATTGACTAATTTGTTTCCTCATCATCTCCATAGCTTCCCTCATTTGTTGCATCTCGATGGAAACTTGTGAAGATTGTTGGAAATTAGGCCTTCGAAAATTCATTGGCCTTCCTTGATAAACCTTGGTTCCCATATGGTTGATTTGGTTGCTCGACTCTCCATCTAGCATTGCGTTTGAAATAGTCCTTGCATTCCCACGGCATTCACTCCTTGCGTGTTGTCTTCCAAAGTAGGGCACTTATCAGTGTACTGTCCTTGAAAACAAAAACCACAAACCTTTGGCACACTTGAAAAATTCGCATTGAACATATCAGTGAGCATAGGGATTTGTTGAGTCGTTTCTTGAAGTTGTTGCTCCAATGAGGTGGAATGGGTAGAGACTTCATTGATTCTTCTTGTATTGCCTTCTCTTGATGCATAGTCTTCTCGAGATCCAAACTGTTGAGTGTTTGTAGCCATATTTTCCACTAAACTCCAAGCATTGGTGGGCGTCTTGTCTATGAAAACTCCTCCACTTGCAGAATCTATGGAAGATCTGTCCAATGGTAGTAGTCCTTCGTAGAAGTATTGGACCAGCAACTGTTCATTGATTTGGTGATTGGGGCAGCTTGCACACAGTGTCTTAAAATGTTCCCAATATTCATGCATTGTTTCTCCATGGCGTTGCTTAATTCCGCAAATCTCCTTCCTTATACTTGATACTTTATGAGCTGTAAAGTACTTTTCCAAGAACAATTTCTTAAGACTCGTCCAAGAATTGATTGAACTAGTGGGTAAGAGGTACTACCAATCTTTTGTACGGTCCACAATAGTGAATGGAAAAGTTCTCAACATGAATTGATCTTCAGGAATACCTTGAATACTTGTAGATGCACTGGCAATATAGAAATCAGTAAGATGTCGGTGAGGATCTTCTCCACGCAGACCATGAAATTTGGGTAAAATCTGAATAAATCAAGATTTTATCTTAAAGGTATTTGGGTATCGAATTGTTAAACGTTGTACAGTAAAGTTTGGTGCAGCAAGCTCTCGTAGAGTTCTAGGGGCATCTTCGTTTGCCATGTCTTGTGATGATGTTGAAGCAGCAGTTGATTTAGGAGAATTAGATTGAGAACTCGAATTGGATGACTCCTCTTCTTGTTGTCGACTTAAGGTCTCCTTCCTTAGCGAAAATAGTGTTCTTTCTGCCTCAGGATCAAATTCGAAATTTCTATACCACTACTTCTTGTGTTTGGCATGCAACTTCCTAGACAAATCAAACAAAACTAAAAAGAAAAATTAGTAGTAAAAGTTCTTAAACAAAAATAAAAATTAAAAATAGAAAATACAATTTTTTTAAAACACAATAATAAGAAAAAAAAATTTCTATAGATGATTAAATCTTCATTCTTTTCCTTCCTTCCCTGGCAACGACGCCAAAATTTATGATCGGTCGTCAGCAAATCACAAAATAATCCCCACAAATTCCTAACTAAGTAGATAGGGCAAGTAGGGGTCGAATCCCACAGAGAAGGGGAATAGACTTATCCAAAGAATAAATCTTCTCTAAGAATCAATCCAACACAGGGGATTAAAAATAACAATTATAAAGAAAAGCAATTAAACTAAAAACAAAGCAAAGTATATTAAATCTAAACTATCGCAATTAAAGAGAACAATAATAAGAAAGTATACTTTTTCTCCAATGGTAGAAATCAATCAAATTAACTATGGATCCTTGATTTAAAAGATGAATTTAATATTTTATTCTCAATTATATAATTGGTCTGGGCAAAACCCTAACATGTATATTAGATAAGTCCCTTTTGAGGCTTAAATTATTATCCCTATTATTCTTTTAGCAATTAATTTCCCTTTTGAGGCTTAAAAATTACTAAAGAACAAAGCATTAAGAACAATTATTCACACATGCATAGCAAGAATAACCAAACTTATCCACGACAAATAAATAAGGTTAACTAATCCCATTGGATGCTTCTTAAGTTTGACTCCAATTTGTTACCACACAATCAAAACTTGAGGTGTTATCTCTAAGCTTGATTTAACTATAGATCTATCAAATTACATCATTAGTGGCCGCAATAAATCAATAATCATGAAGATCATAAAATAAACAAAGATTAGAAAAGTATAAATCTCTCACATATTCTTCATAACTTTCCAATTGTCAAACTCTTTCCATTGCCCTCAAGAACAATTTCACCTCAATTGTTCTCTAAAATAAACAAAAGTAAAGTTTGTCAAACAAATAATTATAAGATGATGAGTTAGATGTGAAATTAGGAAGATGCAAAAGTACATTGAAATACATAAACAATAAGGAAAACCATTAAAAAAAGCTGGTATATTTCAAAAATTGTCAAAAAAAAATCCCTTTTTTCTGTTAAAGATCAAGGTGTTAGGGGCCAAAATTGGAAGGACCCAAATCCATAAAGTCTCCTCAAACACATTCAAAGGTTAGGCCGATTTCTTTATCTCACTCACACATATATCTCTTTGGCCTAACCAAACACACACACAAATATTGGGTAAATGGGCTCATAAATATTTCACACACACAAAAGCCCATTTCCTTTACCCAACACCCAAAGTCCTAAAACACAAGGGCATTCATAAGTCCCTAAACACAGAGGCATCTATACTAAAAGTCCTTAAAAACAAGGACGTTCATAAGTCTCTAAACATAGAGGCATCTATATCAAAGTCCCCAAACACATATAACGCAAGGGCAACTCTCATTCAAAGTCCTCAAGCACAAGGGCATCCATGCTAACGTCCCTAAACATATAGGCACATATACTAAAGTCCTTAAACACATATAACACAAGGGCAATTTTCTTCTTTACATGACAAAGGTACCTAAATATTTAATGGGCCTTGTCAAATATTTCATTATTCACATATGGCTAAAACCCATAACACATATACATCACACTTGGGGGCTTGCCTTTCAAAGTCCACTCTCCGGCCCAAGGAAGGCCCAAAACGTTGGGGTCTTGACCAACTAATCACACAACAAAGGTATGAAGACAAAAGGCACAAAACTCAATTCCCTGCTGCAGCATGTTAGTTTCCTACTGAGGAAAGCATCTAAGGGGAGCATTTTACTTGAATTCAAATTTATCTATATTTAACCATTTATGGCAGGGATTAAGTGTTAATTACTCTTCATCGCAGGTCTAAGGGCTACTATGGACCAAGCCCACAGCGGGAAACTTATTGGGAGGCGCGGCTTGGAAGGCAAAAGAGGAAGGAAACTCCTCCATTTACCTTCTTTAAAAGGAGCAACCATGCTTGGAGGTTGTTCTTTAACACAAATGGGGTAATCGGCTAGGGTGCAGAAAGTGGAATCAAAAAGCACAACTTATTTTGACTTTGGAGGAAACCTCGGCAAACCAAATGAGAGGTTGCCGTCTACGATAGCGACATATGAACGCGAAGAGAGGGGACTGATTTCAAGACTAAAAGAAACCATTGTTGCCTTCCTCAAACCGGAAGATGCTTCCTCTTGAACCTAAGGCCTAATCACTGCAATTAGAGGTGGCAAAGTGCACCCGACCCGAAAAAAAACCCGCCCGAAAACCCGAACCCGACCTGAACCCGACTGACTAGAAAAAGTGAACTATCCGAACCCACCTGAACCTAAACCCGAAAAAATCCGAACCCGAAAAAGCTCAAACCCGAAAACCCCCGAACCCGTAAAAGCTCAAACCCGAAAAAACCCGAATCCGAAAATTTATGAAAATTTCATTTATGCCGTATAATTTTTCATATGAATAAGTTTAAAAGGTAAATTAATAAATTACACATAAAATTTGAAAAAGGTAAGGACATTATTCATCCGGAAACAAGGGGTAAATGATCTGGCCAAAACCCAAACTGAACCCGAACCCGAATTAACCTGACCCAAATTCAACCCGAACCCAAATTAACCTGACCCAAATTCAACCCGAACACGATTCAAGCCCGAACCCAAAAATGGCCCGAACCCGATGACCCGAGCCCGAACCTAACCTGACTCGCCCGTTGGCCACCTCTAACTGCAATTAACGGCAAAAATGGACATCTACAGAGCTAACACAAGTCACATGTCAAGAAGCTCCACACCAAGAATCATCATCCCCTTCATCAAGAATCTCTCAAGAACCCTAAACTACTCTCAACACAACAAGAAAATCAGTCTCCATCTTCTCCAAATCAGTGTTTTCCTCCACTGTCAATATCTTGTATTTTGATTCCATTGTTCTCAAATGTTTCCTTCTTCTTTCTCCCAAATCTCACACACCCAATTTGTTTCCCACTAGTCCTTAATCAATAGAGAAGTTTTCAAATTCATTTATCTCAAAGCAATACCTTTTTCTGGGTTTTGTTCATCTTTTTCATCTTCCTCAGTTTATCCTCTGTTATATTAATTTTCCTGCGGCGGGAAATTGTTCTTTGGACAGCAACCAACGCTTTTCGCTTTAAACTTTGGTCTCATTCTTACTTTTTAACCCGATATCTCTTCTGGGATATTTGGGCTTGGGCTCGAACACAATTGAGCCGACCCAGGCCTGCTCTCACACAAAAAGGCTCTCACGTTTTTTGGCGACTCCACTGGGGACCCATTTTAAGGTCTTCATCTAATTAAAAAATGGCAAGACCAAGAGTTGTTCGACAGAACAACCAAAATCCTCCTAACGACGTTGAGGATATTCATGAGGAACAAGAAGAGTCCTCAAACCAGCAACAAGAGGACTCAGCTTCACATGAACAAGACCCACCAAACCCTGCTGAAATCATGGTGGAACTAGCCCGAGACATTTATCAAAGCCAAATCGAGTTGCTCGAAGCCATCCGAGAGACTAGAGCTCGCACCACTAATAGAGGTCAGTCCCACGATGGAAGCCGACGCCCTACTCAGCAGCAAAATGAGCCTTCCCAAGGCTATGCAACTCTTTCTGATCTTACCACCCTGCTGGATAGAGAGAAGGCAAAACTCTCTCGTCCCTCTTTCATCTTCATGAAGGACCCACCTTACCTGAAGTACTTGGTGGACAAACCTTATCCACCAAACTATGAAGGTCCTACTTTTCCACAATACGATGGCAGGAAAGGCAATGCTGTGGAACACGTTGGCAAGTTCCTTAATGTTATGGGTCCTCACTCTATGAACCCATAACTTTGCCTTAGAGAGTTCTCTAAGTCCCTCACTGGACGTGCTTACACTTGGTATACCACCTTGCCTTCCGGATCCATCAATTCATGGGAAGAAATGGCAGAGAAGTTCTACAGGAAATACTTTCAAAACGAGGAGAGGATTACTCTCCTGCAGCTCCAGAATACCAACCAAAGGCCATCCGAGGGCCTTGTCGACTTTGTAAAGAGGTTCTGAGACCTCTCTCTTGATTGATATGAAGAAAATCCAGAATCCATGTTAGTGGAAATTTGCATCCACAATATGCTGCCGGACTTTCTTACCGTGCTAGAGAATTTGGGCATTGGTCAGTTTGCAAAGCTCCTTGAGGCCACAAGAAAGACAGCCCAATCCGTTAAGGTGTCTGTCCCATGTTCCACTAGAAGTGAAAAGCCGCAGGGACATTAGACCCTTGTTACGGCAGGAAACAACAAGAATAGACCTAGTCAAAAGAGGCGGAGAGAAGAGGCACCGCCAATTCCATTTACTACAGCAGAAGTTAATGCACTTGTAGACCAGTGGTTGGCAGATGGCGTCCTGCGGCAGAACCAAGTGAACAAAGAGCCAACTGAGCAAGATAAACAAAATCCTCAATACTGCCGTCTCCATCGATATGTCCATCACTCCACTTTGTCTTGCCAATCCTTAAGAAGGATCATTCACAAGAGAATCGCTGATGGAACTCTAGAAGTGCCGGAAAGAGCTGAAAGAATTAATGATGACCCACTGCCCCGTCACCAAGCACAGGGGGCTATGGTAGTGGTCATCCACAGTGGCTTAGAAGTTCCGGATGAGATGCCAGAATCATCTACCACCAAAGAAACTACCATCCGAACTCTTCAAAAGAGCCATCGCTTCAAGAATTTGTTCAATCATCTTAGATTGAGTCCTAAGACAAGAAGGACATCTACTGAAGCTCTCATCACAATCGCTGCACAATCTGAAAGTGAGGCATGCTTTACTGCTGCAGCTCAGACCAGCAGGACTGTGCTGGAAGCTACTAATGCCATTACATTCACCGACGAGGATATAGAGGTGCACCAACATGATCATCGGCGCCCTCTATATGTTACTGTTGTAATCAACAATGTGGAGGTCAGAAGGGACTTGGTGGACACAGGTTCCTCATTGGATCTTATATTTATCCACACCCTTGTAGTAGCAGGAATACCCAAGCACAAAATCACTAGAGCTACGATGACTATCTCTGGCTTTGGTAATTCGACTGAAGAGACCTTGGGTCATGTCCTACTGGACCTGGAAGTTGGCCCTGTGAAATCTCTCACTTGTTTTCATGTCAGCCAATGTCGAGACTTCCTATCACATCCTACTTGGAAGGCCTTGGCTGCACAACCATCAAATTATCCCTTCCATTTACCATCAATGTGTGAAGGGCAGATTGAATGGAAAAATCTTCAAGATTTCGGCCAATGCCACTCCATTCGACGAGACAGAGGCTCACTATGCCCAAGCATCTTTCTTTGATGAACTTGCACCTGCCCATGGTGCCCGGGTGGCTAAGCCGACTGGTATTCCCTTGCACCGATGGGAAGATATTCGAGATGATCCAGATTGGGATCTTACAGCTATGCTTGATCGCAAGAAGCAAAAAAGAGCGCAATCTTCATCGCAGTGCCGTAAGACTATCTATCCCGATGGGAAGGTAGTCTATCGCTTATGAAGGTGCGCGGGGTCTCCTAAAAGTCCTCAAGGAGATCCCAACACCAGTAGCTGTAATGATTGCAATCTTGTAAGTTCTAAGCATGCGGCATGAAATATTCCAGAAGAGCCATCTATTGTAGTCGACGAACCTTTGGAGATTGTTGATATCAGTGCAATCCTGCCGCACAGCACTGCGTGTCTATCAGTTCTTCTCTGAGCCTTGCTGAGAAGGACCAACTTGTCAAAATTTTGAAAGAATATGAAGATGTCTTTGCATGGAGCTACAAGGACATGACGGGCCTGGATCCTGCTATGGTGGCCCACTCATTGAATGCTCGGCCTGATACAAGGCCAGTCAAGCAGCATGCTAGAGTTTTCCATCCTGCTGTAGAAGACCAAATCAAAGAAGAAGTGGAAAAGCTCTTAGCTGCAGGATTCATTAGACCTATTCGGCATCCAACATGGGTGTCCAACATAGTTCATGTAAAGAAGAAAAATGGCAAAATGAGATGTTGCGTGGACTTCAGAGACTTAAACAAAGCTTGCCCAAAGATGATTTTCCACTGCCAAACATGGATGTCTACAGCAGGACATGCCATGTTGTCCTTTATGGATGGCTTTAGTGGCTACAATCAAATCAAAATGACTCAAAAGGATGTCGAGAAGACAACATTCAGAACGCCCATTGGCAATTTCTACTAAACGGTGATGCCCTTTGGCCTCAAGAATGCCGGAGCCACTTATCAACGTGCCTTGACTGCCATCTTCCACGATTTGATGCATCAAGACTTGGAAGATTATGTCGATGACGTGGTGGTCAAATCAAAGACAAGGGAAGGGCATTTCGATGCTGTAAGAAGGGTATTCAACCGCTGTCGTGCTTACAAACTCAAGATGAATCCTGCCAAGTGTGCCTTTGGAGTTCCGGTAGGAAAATTTCTCGGTTTCCTTGTTCATAAACGAGGAATCAATGTCGATCAAAGCCGTATCGATGCTATCACAGAGATGAAGAGGCCTACCAATGTAAAAGAGCTGAAAAGTTTTCTTGAAAGGCTATCTTACATCCGGCGATTCATTCCAGGACTTGCGTCTAGCACCACCGCTTTCACCCCTTTGTTAAAAAAAGGGAAGCCATACGAATGGGAGCGCCATCATGAAGAAACTTTCATTCATTTGAAGAAGCAATTGCAGAATATCCTGACAGTTCAGTCTCCTACTGTAGGAAAGCCATTGAGACTTTATTTGACCATGACAGACACAGCCATAGGTGGATTATTGGGCCAAGTTGATGAGTAGAGAGTATAGTGCCAAATCTACTACATCAGCCGAGTGCTGTAGGAACCTGAAAAGAAGTACCCAAAGATCGAAAGAATGTGCTTAGTGTTGATTTATGCTTCCCAAAAGTTGAGGCACTATTTCTTAGCTCATGAGATCCACCTGATGATCAAGTCCAATCCAATCCGCTATCTATTGGCGAAGCCATCTCTGTCGGGAAGATTGGCCAATTGGTTGCTGGAACTGCCGCAGTACTCCATTTCCTGCCACAATCCTTCTGTCATCAAAGGACAAGCCGTAGCAGATCTCCTTGCTCTATTCCCAGGCGATGATAGTGCCACTCTATCAGAAGAAATTCCAAGGATGGAAGAGCAAGTCTTGACTGCAGAATCTGTGCAATACCATACTTTATATTTTGATGGGTCCTCTACGGCAGAAGGAGGTGGCGCTGGTATTGTGATATTGGATGAGAAATCTCAAGCATCCACCTCATCTTACAAGCTCGACTTTCCGTGCTCAAACAACGTTGCCGAATATGAGGCTTATCTCATCGGTCTCTTGGCTGCCAAAGAAAAAATAATCAAGCATTTGAGAGTCAGAGGCAACTCAAACTGGGTGATCAGCCAAGTGAATGGAGAGTTCGCACTCAAAGAGCCCACTTTGGCACCTTATAGAGCCATGACGCGAGAGCTAGAAAAGTCGTTTGAGACTTTTGAGATCATTCATATACAAATAGAGGAGAATCGACATGCTGACTCTCTAGCCACCTTGGGGTCAGAGCTCATCTTTTCCGGTGATTCTGCCCAATTTGAGGTGGTCAAGCGAGTCTCCCCAGTTACCGATCAGCCCAAACAAGGGCCCACAGCCGAAAGAGAACACTAGAGAAGTTCCATCAAGAAAGCTTTACTCTCTGATGATTCCCTATCGATCAAAGAACTTAAAGATTACACTTTGATCAATGGGGAGTTGTATCGTCGAATGCCTGGAGGAATTCTTGCACGATGTATTCAGAAAGAAGAGGCAGAGCTCGTCCTTAAGGAAACTCATGAGAAATCTTGTGGCGTAGCTCCTGAAATCAGCCTCTATCGAAGATTGCAAAGACTTGGCTATTTTTGGCCAAACATGAAGAAAGAAGCATCCACTGTTCAGCAGGCATGTGAAAGTTGTAGTCCAACATTCGGCGAGAAAGAATGCCTTACCCTAGATGCTGTAGGAGATTGGCAACAGTCAATCTTGGATTTCTTGATCCATGGCGTCCTACCGCAAGATACAAAGAAAGCATATTTCCTCAGGAAGTCCGCAACTAGATTCTTTGTCGACAATGGCATTCTCTTCAGAAAGGGTTCACTGGAGAACCATTAAGATGTTTGTCCGCCGTAGAAGCTATCAAAGTTATGGCGGAAATCCATTCGGGTGATTATGGAGAACACCAAGGCAGGAAGAACCTCTACCAACAACTAATATCTTGCGGGTATTATTGGCCTCAAATGAAAAGGGAGTCCAAAGAGTATGTCAAAAGATGCTCAACTTGCCAATTCCATCGGGGAATGATTCACACTCATCTCTCGGTACTTCAAGACATGCGAACTCCTTGGCCCTTCCACACTTGGGGGCTGGATTTGATTGGTCCAATTCATCACGCATTTGATGGCAAAATATGGATCCTTGTAGCCACAGAATACTTCACAAAGTGGGTAGAGGCAGAAGCTTTGAGGAAAGCAACTGGTCCTGCTGTAGCCCGATTCATCAAAGAAGCAATCATTTGCAGATTTGGAGTTCCCCACAGAATCATCACCGACAATGGCACTCCCTTTGTGAACCAGTATGTTGGTAAGCTCTTGGATGATTATGAGATTAGGCATAGGAGGTCAACGGCCTACTACCCACAAGGAAATGGCCAAGCCGAAGCAACAAACAAAGTGCTGCTCAAGATTTTGAGCAAAATGGTTTATGAGCACAAGAAAGGCTGGACCACCCACTTGCCTGATGCTCTATGGGCTTATCGAGTCCATCCTAGATCCTCTACTGGTTTCTCTCCCTATTCCTTAGTTTATGGTGCTGAGGATATCCTGCCGGTCGAAATTGTTAAGCCGACAGCAAGAGTCTTAGCCTCCACTGATCTAGACAGCTCATTTGTCATTTGTGGAGGGCAGAGATTGGTTGACTTGGAGGCTGTAGATGAGATGAGAGAGAAGGCTAAGGCCAACATGCAAAAGTATCAAGAATCCATGGCAAAAACTTATGGCAGGAAGGTCAAACCCAGATCTTTTGCTGCAGGACAGCTGGTGCTTTAGGCAGATGATCACGTGAGAAGAAATTTGCCACGTCCATCCAAATTTACTCCAAATTGGAGTGGGCCCTACATTGTGACAGAAGCCTTCGACAGTGGGTATTATGAGATCGCTAAGCCCAACGAACCAAACTGGTATGAATTAGTCAATGCCAAATGGCTTAAGTCCTACCAATTCTAAAATTCTCATTATTTGCTTAATGGGTAGGCCTCTCTAGTTAGGCCATAGGATTTTGTAAATCCCTTGTACTTGTGCCCTTTTGATTATGACCTAAATAAACAGAGAGCTATATCACATACTTTGGGTATTTCACCAGAAATTCTTTCATTCTTTCATGCTACGCATTATAGTAGGAAAATATACTTACCACACACACATAAATCCTGCTATAGCAAATAAAGGCATTATGTCAAATATCCATACACAAAATACTTAGAATATTCTTACATACCCAAATACCAAATATCCAAATACTCAAATATCCATCAAGCTTTAGAAAAATAAATTAGCCAACACATGGCTACTCATAGAAAGTAAAAGCAGCAGTCTTGTTACGCTTGTGGAGAAAGGCGGGAATGCAATCGTTGTTCAAAACGCCAGCAAGCTTCTTCTTGTGGGCAGCTTCTACCTCCTGGATGGTCCTCCTCAAGATGGTCACACGTTCTTCATGCTGCTTCAGCTCCTCCTTCAGCTTGTTGAGCTCTAGATTGTATGCCTTGTTCTGTTCCACTTCTGAAGAAGAGTATGCCTCACGGCCACAGAAGACCCTGGCCAAGTACTAAAGATGGTGCTCGAAACGCGGCACATCGAAGCGGAAACCCTTGGCCTCTCTAACAGCATCTCTCCAATCGAAAAGCAGAGACTCTATGACGTTGCTTATTTCTGTATTCTCCATATCATATAAAGCTTGACAAAGCAACCCAAGAGCAAATGCAGCACCGGTAGAGAAGGGTCCAACATTTGCAAGGAAATCTGGATATGCTCTTATAATCTTCCCAGCAATGGGCTTCAAGTGAGAAAACACAGCAAATTAGGTGTTCTCCGACTATGGTGCCACCTTTGCTCAGGTATGTACGAAAGAAAGAGCTTGGGCATGAAGCTTTGCCCACCAATTCATCCAGCAAAGTACGGTAGGGGACCTTTCCACTCTCCTTGTTCTGT
Source organism: Corchorus capsularis (assembly GCA_001974805.1). Lineage (NCBI taxonomy): Eukaryota > Viridiplantae > Streptophyta > Magnoliopsida > Malvales > Malvaceae > Corchorus > Corchorus capsularis. The sequence continues at coordinate 24,039 of AWWV01007490.1, forward strand.
CCTGCTGCACTGCTAGTCTCAGCTTCAGCAGTAGACTTGCCACTTCCAGCGGTAAATCAATAACCAAGATTTCAGAAGCCGCAAGAAGAAGGGAAGATGAAAGTGAAGATTAAGATAAGAGAATGGAGAAAGCTTACCAGCATCTGCAATGTCGGTCATCGGAATGTCTCTACTAGCAACAAGGGGGTCTTCTATCACTTGCTCTAGCGGAACTTCATCTCTATCCATGCCAATGCCGGAGTTGAGATCCAAGGGCTCAGAAGTTTTCTCCTATTCTTGATTCAACATCTCAGCTTCCTCAACAGTAAAACCTAAGGGCTCATAATCTTCATCTTCTCCATCAACATGCTCATTTGAACTTTCCTCTACCTCCTCAAAACCATCAACCACATCATCATCCTCGAAGTCGGTGCCAGGATCACTGTCCAAATTCTCCTCTTCCTCAACCATGGCGACTTCAGGTTCCTCTTGGATCTTTCCTTTCATCTTTTTGTCTACAAATTGGCGAAAAGGGGAAACAAGAGAGGTAAAATCTTTAAAATCCTGAGGAGCCATCTCGTTTAAGGAAGTGTTTGGAGAGAAAATAAGCTTACCTGGGCCTTTTAGAGGGGAACCTTCTAAGCTGTTATCAGCCTCGCTAGCAATTTGATTCAAATCAAAGTCTACAAGCACATAAACAAAGGGGAATAGGTATTTCTTTTCTACCCAAACTATCGAAAGAAAAAGGGGAAACGAAGAAAGACAAACCTGCCCCAACCGAGCCAGCAGTATCCCTGGCAGGCGGGAGTTCTTGCAACGATGTAATTCAATCTTAGAAGCTAATCCCAGCAAGACAAAAGACAATAATCAGAGCCACAATCAGAAGCTTATCTCAATCTCAGCAGCCAACGGCTCTTGAGCTTTCTTATTCTTTGATCGAGTGTCATAAAACTTGGTCACAGCTGGTTTAGAAAAAGGAATAGGGGTCTTAGCAGCCATGGGCTCAGCAAGAACTATGGCAGCAACAGAGGCTTTCTTAGTAAGGCTTGCCAAGGTCTTGTATCTCTTCTTGGGAGGGCCAGAACCAGCGCCACTTTTCCTCTTCTTCATGGCAGACTCTTTTGCAGGCTTGGCTGGATCCTGCTGACCTGGAATAGGCTTCCTCAATTTAGCTTTGTTCAAAGATAACAACGTTGCTACAAGCTCAGCATCACTCTCATCAAGCCCAAGCGACATCTTACTGCCGAGATACTTCATCCTCCACCTCTTCGCATTGCGATCGGCAAACTTCTCAATGCCACCGTGGCACAAAATGTGAGAAGGGGAAGGATGAGGCAAATTCCCAAAAGCCCACCAATGGGAGCCCTTTTGCTTAAAAACACCGGTTGTAAAGTGATGCTCCATATATGACTAGAGGATTGAATGATTAATGAACCGAGGATTCCCAATTTGGTTTGGAGGCAAAGGAGTAACGGGCTGAGGGCCAAGCTCAACGAAAGATCTTAAAGCAACACAACAACTCTCCCAATGCTCAATCATAGCAGGAATCATGATGGGCATAGCTGCAGTCCCCATGAATCTGAAAGTCCTGCCGTCCTGAAAACTGTGCACTTGAAAAGCAGTCAAGAATCTCCTGATTGCTACTTCCCAAGGATCAGCAGGAAAAGTAGCAATGGCAACTCCTTGATCAAATCCGAACTGCCTCAAGGCAAATTGGGGGCTATAGTTAAAAACACCCCATCCACCATGCAACGACAAGTAAGGAATCATGGAAGGGGTAAAGCAAATGACAGCCTCCACCTTAGGAATGTCGGAAGTAGCAACAGTTTCCTCGTGAGAATTTGAATCAGCAGCAACAACAAACTACTCACTTATTGGAGAAATCAAAATATGTGGCGGAACAGAAGGCGAATATCCATAGCGGATGTATGGCCTGAAGGCAAATGAACCATGGTCATCAAACAAGGAATGAATCCTTGGCTTAAAGAGGGGTTTCTTGTTTACCCAACTACAAATCTTAGGATACTTCTCACAATCAGAATCATCAAACTCCTATTCCGAGCTATAGTTCTTGTCCATGGTCTCCTTATCTACGAATTCCGGACCCAATTTGGGGTAATGCTCCCATATGAAGGATTGCAGCATAGGAACACTCACAAAAGTGTCAATTGTGTAACGGCCCACACCTCGAAGCTCGTCTTCATGGAATGTGTCCAGATGATGATAAAGTGTCCCAAGAACCAAAGGGGCTAAAGGCATAGAATAGCCGCAGGAAATCTTCACAACAAGAGTGGCGAGCTCAGACATCAATCTATTATAAGGATAACCTCCAAAGACGAATCTACTCAGCCACACCAATATCAAAGCGGCTCTTCTGACTCTGAAATCCCAATGGCCTATAGCGCTTTTGGCATGGGCTATCCAGGCGGACTGCAAAATGAAATGCTCACCGCGCCATCTCCTTTTCGGGTAACGCTTGGATCTTCCAATCAAGTCTGTCAAGGCAGCCATGATCTTAGTTTCCTGTGGAGTCAGATCAATAAAACGAGGATCAACATCCCAGTAATGGGAAGCAAAGTTGCGGCGACCACATCCTCGAGAGTCACAGTAATCACGCCAAAGGCAGTGAGGAAAGTGTGATGACCCACATGCCACCTGCGGGCGAGGAAGCCAATAAGCTCGGGGTCAACAAAGAAAGAATAGTGCCGCGAGAGTGAAAGAGCATCAAAGATGCGAGCCTTCTTCATCAAAGCTCGAAAGTCTGAGTCTGACAACTCTTCAGTAACCCACTTCACCCAAAATTCATTATCCCGTAGGGTGTCGCAAGAAAAAGATATAACCAATGGAGCGACAGTAAAGTCACCCCTGCGGATCTGGGACCAAGACATTGAAGCAGCATCTAACAGTGCGGCAGGATCCTCGCTTCCTGCTATAAACACCTCAAGCAAATTATACTTGCCCTGTCTAGCCGCGGCAGACCCACCGGAATCAACCTTGTTAAATTCCAAAAGGGTGTCATCGACTTCAATCCAAGCATCATACAAAAGGCAAGGGATTTCCCCAGCCTTCTGTAACCTTCTCTCTCGTTGGGCAGCAGCGGGTAAGGCAAGAATCAATGGCGGTTCAAACATCACAAAAGAAAGAGGAAGAAGAATAACAGAGAGGGAGAGAAATCATACCCATGGTGTGCCGTCAAAGAATGCCGGCAAGGGAAAGCTTCAAGACTTGAAGTAATGTTTACAAACATGAAAAAGTAACAATGAAACCCTTCCCAAATGGTTAATGAAAGCAAAAGAATCGCGAAGAAGGAAGAAAACGAACCTGGTAAAGAAGGCAGATCTGACCACAAAAGAATTGCAACAATAGCTTGGTGAAAGAAGACCGAGCACAGTGAAGAAGAAGAAGAGAGAAAATCGCAAGAGAGAAAGAATAAAAAGTCCTCTATCTTTAAAAAGGGTTCAGAGACAAAGAAAATGAAAGTGATCAATGGGGAAGGCGCAATAAATAAGGAGGCCCCTTAATCTATGGCCGACAGAAAAATGAAGACACATCATTAAAAGGTGTCTGCCCAGCAAGTTTATCCCAAAGAGAAGTCTTTCCCAAAAAGGACCTCTTTGCACATTATGAAGATCCATGGGGAAAGTACCTTTTCAGAAATCATTCCAAATGGAAGGTGCGGGACTCAAAGTGCAGAACCGAAAAGACCTCTCCATCAAAAGGTCACATGCAAGAGGGAATGTGTTAAGCAGCCTATTAACCCACAGATACTGAAGGTACCCGCCTAATTCAAAAGCTATGACCCCACGGAAGGGATACAACGGTTCGGGTCGGATTTTGGCCCACGAAGAATTTGAGATTCAAGTTCATGCTGTAACAAGGAACTCTCACTCAAAGGGGGCTAAATGTTAGGGGCCAAAATTGGGAGGGCCCAAATCTATAAAGTCTCCTCAAACACATTCAAAGGTTAGGCCGATTTCTTTATCTCACTCACACATATATCTCTTTGGCCTAACCAAACACACAGACAAATATTGGGTAAATGGGCTCATAAATATTTCACACACACAAAAGCCCATTTCTCTTACCCAACACCCAAAGTCCTCAAACACAAGGGCATCCATAAGTCCCTAAACACAGATGCATCTATACTAAAAGTCCTCAAACACAAGGGCATTCATAAGTCTCTAAACACAGAGGCATATATATCAAAGTCCCCAAACACATATAACACATGGGCAACTCTCTTTCAATGTCCTCAAGCACAAGGGCATCCATGCGAAAGTCCCTAAACATAGAGGCACATATACTAAAGTCCTTAAACACATATAACACAAGGGCAATTTTCTTCGTTACATGACAAAGGTCCCTAAATATTTAATGGGCCTTGTCAAATATTTCATTATTCACATATGGCTAAAACCCATATCACATATACATCACACTTAGGGGCTTGCCTTTCAACGTCCACCACTCTCTTGCCCAAGGAAGGCCCAAAACGTTGGGGCCTTGACCAACTAATCACACAACAAAGGCAAGAAGACAAAAGGCACAAAACTCAATTCCCTGCTGCAGCATGTTAGTTTCCTGTTGAGGAAAGCATCTAAGGGGAGCATTTTACTTAAATTCAAATTCCTCTATATTTAACCATTTATGGCAGGGATTAAGTGCTAATTATTCTTCATCGCAGGTCTAAGGGCTACTGTGGACCAAGCCCACAACGGGAAACTTATTGGGAGGCGCGGCTTGGAAGGCAAAAGAGGAAGGAAACTCCTCCGTTTACCTTCTTTGAAAGGAGCAACCATGCTTGGAGGTTGTTCCTTAACACAAATAGGGTAATCGGCTAGGGTGCAGAAAGTGGAATAAAAAAACACAGCTTATTCTGACTTTGGAGGAAACCTCGGCAAACCAAATGAGAGGTTGTCGTCGACAATAGCGACATATGAACGCAAAGAGAGAGGACTGATTTCAAGACTAAAAGAAACCATTGTTGCCTTCCTCAAACCGGAAGATGCTTCCTCTTGGACCTAAGGCCTAATCACTGCAATTAATCAAAAAGCAAGAGCTAAGAAGACCACTGGAAAAAGCTTTCGACCGGTCGAAAGGTTGTCGCAATGTGCGGCTCCGGGGCGGAAATCTATCGAGGTTCTTATGTGAGTCGCCACTAATCTTTTTTTTTTTACCAAGGTGTGATTAGCCACCTAATCGATTATTAGGTCTAATACTATCCTATGCTAGGCAAAGGTGATACTAAACCTAATAAGGTTTGCTTAACCAGAGTCTACGATTCGGGAGTCGGGTACGCGTGGGGAAGGATTAGCACCCCCACGACGCCCGTCTAAACGACAGCACTGACTGGTCTAGGATTAACTATGGGTCTCTATCGTTGGTTGTTCCTATTCTTAAGCCTATTCATGCCTGATATTATCATTCTTAGTCTTTAAACGAGTTATAATCGACCTTAATTTGTTCTCTATTTAGCCCAACTTGTTATTTTGTTTTTACTTAATTATCCAGATTAAGCCGATGTTACTATTTCTTTTATTTTGACTTAATTCTCTTTAGATTAAGCCGTCTTATTATTCCCTTCTTTTATTGACTGAATTTTTATAAATCAAGCCCTTTTATTATTTTGCTTAATCTCTTTTTTAGATTAAGTTCTTTATTGACTCCACTTAATTACCCTGAATTAAGTCTTTTATTGTTTTACTTAATCTCTTTTTAGATTAAGTTCTTTATTGACTCCACTTAATTACCCTGAATTAAGTCTTTTATTGACGCTACTTAATTACCCTGAATTAAGTCTCTAACTTGACTTAATTACCCTAAATTAAGTCTCTAACTTGACTTAATTACCCTGAATTAAGTCTCTGACTTGACTTAATTTCCTTCCTTGAAATTAAGTCCTTAACTCTACTTAATTCCCTTCCTTGGAATCAAGTCCTCTACTTAATTTCCTTCCTTGAAATTAAGCCCTTTACTCTACTTAATTCCCTTCCTTGGAATCAAGTCCTTTACTCTACTTAATTTCCCTCCTTGAAATTAAGTTCTTTGCCTGATCTTACTTAATCATCCTTGGATTAACTCTTTGCTGACTTTACTTAATTCTTGTGAAATTAAGTCTTTGCTAATTTTACTTGATTACCCTGAATTAAGTCTGCGCTTGCCTTTACCTAATTTTCTTCCTTGAAATTAAGCATGTGCTTACTTTACTTAATTACCCTGAATTAAGTCTGTGCTTGTCTTCACTTAATTTCCTTTCTTGAAATTAAGCTTGTGCTTACTTTACTTAATTACCCTGAATTAAGTTTGTGCTTGTCTTCACCTAATTTCCTTTCTTGAAATTAAGCATGTGCTTACTTTACTTAATTACCCTGAATTAAGTATGTGCTTGTCTTCTTAATTGTCCAACTTAGGACCTTGATTGTACTTTCTTTCCTTAATTACCCTGAATTAAGACTTTTCTTCTCTTAATTGCCCAACTTAGGACCTTGATTGTACTTTCTTTTCTTAATTACCCTGAATTAAGACTTTAGTCTTCTTAATTGCCCAACTTAGGACCTTGATTGTACTTTCTTTTCTTAATTACCCTGAATTAAGACTTTAATTGTGCATATGATGCATGAAATCCGGTTTAATCACATTTTACCCAAATATTTATACGAGGAGAATTATTTGGGCACCTTCCACTTGATTGGTAAGATCCCCAAAATTAATGCCCGAAGCCTAGGAAATTAAGATTAAAATGGACAACTATTGCCACATTTCACCAAATTATTCCATCATCGGTGTCAATTTTCTTTTCTCAAATGAGCATGATATCAACAACATTTAAGAAATGTAAAATGCATGTCATGAACATAATATATTTTCTTCATAAATTTATTAACTTTTCCCCATAATTAGTAAAATGAATTACCAAATGTTTATCAAAAACTTTTAAATTGAGGGCTTAATTGACTTAATTTATTGAAGACAAGGACCTTGATGAGAACGCCATCCAGTTTCAAGACTCAATGGTATCAAACACAACTTGAATATACTGAATGGGGGACTAAATGGCTTAAAATTAGAAACTATACCTGAATTTGAACCGAAACTACGCCGTTTTGACATAAGTTGTACGAGCTATATAACTCGGCTTCTCCTTCTCCTACTTTAGAGCTTTCCCTTGCCAGAAACCCTAACTTCCTGCGTCGCTGCCACTGGTCCTTGCCGGATTTCGTATCCACCGTCGGAACCGCCGCTTGTCACCGCGTCGAAGCATCACCAGAGCTCAGATTGAGCTCAAAATCTCCAGTTTGCTCCTTCTCATCTGCCTGAACCCGGATCTGATCTCCATTTCGCAAGATCAAGCCTCCAACTCCGCAATTCTAGCCATGGCCGAGCCAAACTTCAAGCTTTCCGATCTCGACAACCCACTGTTGGACCGAGCTAAATTCGATGTATGTTGTTCCCCCCACCTTGCTCTTCAAAGATCCTCCCTTTTTTTTTGACCCGAAAGCTTCCAAGTCCCTGCGGCACTTTATCTGACCTATCTTTAAATCCCTGGCTTCCCAACTGTACTCACCCTCTTTATCTCACCCGAGAGTTCCAGATTCATCCACCCAAACCCCTTGAAGATTTGCTCCATCCTAAACCCTGTTTCAAATTTTGACCGACTTTCTCCTTCCCTAAGTTCCCCTAGTTTTGCAACCTTTTTCTCTCTCAAAATTCCTCAGCCAACATTGACTCGGTTACTTGTTTCTTAATTTGAAAATGACAGAGTTTCCCCTCTTTTTTTTCTTTTTCTTCCCCCCTCACCTTGCTCTTTCAAAGATCCTCCTTTTTAACTGTAGAACAAAGGCCTATTTATAGGCCAAGTAGACATCTGTTTTTTCCAATCGGGGTAGGTGAAGATGATAACATTGGAGCGGGGCTGAGCTATTAAGGGGTGAGTCATCCTTCTCATCACCTTCCTAGCGTTTTCCTTTCTTGGATTTTACTTCATTTGAGCACCTGAGAAATTTGTTTGGTGATAAGAACAAAACTTGTGTGAGCTGTCAGAATGCAGAGTCACTTTCTCAGGTGACCTATTTATCTTTTGAGTCCTCCTTATTTTGCTTGTTTTCAATTCCAACAATTTTCTGGTTTTTATTTCACCCATGCTTTGTGTCGAGACATGATCTTTTTATTTTTCTTCTCTAATTTCTACGTGTGCTTCTCTTGCAGGATGTCTGCTGACTTGGCGCTTGGGGAGTCTTGCCAAATCAGCGGCCTTTGACCCCTCCCTTTCATTTGCCTTGATTCTGACTTAATTACCCCGAATTTAGCTGTTAGCCTCTTATACATTCGCGTCATAGCAAGTGTATTGGCCCTTTCTGCTTCTATTTTTTAACTTGAATGATCTTGGTTCTGTTATTGCTTTTCTTTTGTGATAAATAATGACACTACTTCCTATGCTGAAATGATCTTTGCTATGTGTGTTAATTGTTTTCCACAGATGAGCATACTAACTGTCCTACTGAGATGATTCTGTTAATGAAGTCGCCTCTGTACATCCTTGAATGCATTATTGCCATTGCCATTTGATCCTGCTGCTTTGCATCTTATTTACTGTTCTTTTGTGACTTGTTGTTGTCTTGACTTGCTCTCTTGCTGTTGAATTTTAAAGACCCTCAAGTGCTAAAGTCTTTTTAGAATGTTCTTCTATGGCTAGTTCTAAATGCTTTGCAGATCTTCGAATGTGATGTTTTGAACTTGCTGCATTCCCTTTGGCTATATAGGTGCATTGTTTAATTTTGCTCTTGCCTCTTATTCCATTCATGTTGCATCAAGCATGTTCCTTTGATCGCATATGTGTATAATGTTATGTTGGGATTATTCTTGAATGCCATCTTTGAGGATTCGCATGCTGCGAAATGACATGTACATGTGCCTTGCCTAATCCCCTTTGCTTGTGCATGCTTTAAGGCCATGTTGATACATCAGAGGCTCTGGAAGCAATTCTGAGTCCCATTATTGACTTGGCCAAAACTAAATTCCCCAGGCTCTTGGTTCTTTGTTGTATGCTTGCTGTCGTGACTTCTTGAAACTGTTCCCTTGTCTTGTTTGCTCTTTCCTTGCTGCTTTTTGTTGTTTAGCATTCTTTCTTTCTTGCTTTCCTGTTTTATGTGTCATTTGTTTGGAGCTTGACATGTCATCAACCAATGGTGCCCATGTCTTGAACCTGGGGAATACAGTCTTTTGCTAATTTTGCAGCTTTTCTCCTGTCGTGTAAGGACCTGGCCTTTAAAGAAAACGATCAGAGGCATAATGCAAGACGCTAATGTAAATCCCCGGTTTTGTACTTTCTACAGTCTGTAAACTAATGTATTAGTAGTGAAATTCTTACTGTATCAGGATTTTTCAGTTTCCTTTTTATGTATTTGTAGCTTTTTTCTTTAATCTATAGAACTCTTTTATTCAACAATAAAATGATATTAACTCTTTGAAAGCAAACATAAAGTCCATATGTAAGCTTAACATTCTAATGCAAGCCCAAAGTTATACTTGAATGCAAACTCCTTTTGATCTCTTTCCGAATGAAAACAAACTTTGTGTTTATTATTGATTTTTTTTTTTGACTATGTATTAACATTCCTGTATTTGTACACTGTTGGACCTATGTTCACATGAAATAAAGCTAATTATCCTATGATCTCGAGTTTATTAAGAACCAAACGACTAAAAGGTATATTTTACCCATAATTATTTCTATTATTACTTTTTTTTAATGCTATAAGGCTTTGAACCAACAAACTTTGACCAAGATGCCCCTGAGGCAAAAATGACTAAAATACCCCAAGGTAAAAATGACAAAAATGCCCTTGGTAATATCTTAAAAGGATATCAATTAAAAGCGGGTGTCTACAAAGGGAAGCGATAAAGAGGGGCAATTAACGGCAAAAATGGACATCTACAGAGCTAACACAAGTCACATGTCAAGAAGCTCCACACCAAGAATCATCATCCCCTTCATCAAGAATCTCTCAAGAACCCTAAACTACTCTCAACACAACAAGAAAATCAGTCTCCATCTTCTCCAAATCAGTGTTTTCCTCCATTGTCAATATCTTGTATTTTGATTCCATTGTTCTCAAATGTTTCCTTCTTCTTTCTCCCAAATCTCACACACCCAATTTGTTTCCCACTAGTCCTTAATCAATAGAGAAGTTTTCAAATTCATTTATCTCAAAGCAATACCTTTTTCTAGGTTTTGTTGATCTTTTTCATCTTCCTCAGTTTATCCTCTGTTATATTAATTTTCCTGCGGCGGGAAATTGTTCTTTGGACAACAACCAACGCTTTTCGCTTTAAAGTTTGGTCTCAGTCTTACTTTTTAACCCGATATCTCTTCTGGGATATTTGGGCTTGGGCTCGAACCCAATTGAGCCGACCCAGGCCTGCTTTCACACAAAAAGGCTCTCACACAAGGAAGATGAAAAGTTTGGTATGAAATCTCACCCACTTGATATGTTAATGTCCCTACTTGCCATTTGAGGAAGATAAGAGTCGATCCACCCTAAATCAACTATGCAAAGAATCAAGTCTAAACCCCTAATTTTACTTTTATTTTCATGATCACCCAAAAAAAGCTACGAATAAATAAACAAAAATCAACCCAATTCAAAAAAGAATATCCCAAACCTTTAGATGAAAGAATGGGGAGGCA
>AWWV01007491.1:0-11602 GCA_001974805.1 Corchorus capsularis
TATACATTACATATTATTTGAATAAATATATGGAAATTACTAAAAGATCCCTACCCCGGATTAATGAGGAGTGAGAGAACTAATTTTTTTCATTTTTTCCCACTTGGCCGATTACTTAAATGCCCAAACTTTTGATTCTTGAGGTGATTAAATAACTAGACTTTTTGGTCATTTCTCAATTGACTTTAATAGAGTAGTGGAATTACTAAAAGATCCCTACCCCGAATTAATGATAAGCTGTGTGGAATTACTAAAAGATCCCTACCCCGGATTAATGATGAGTTAGAGAAGTAATCTTTTTCGTCTTTACCTACCTGGCAGATTACTTAAATGTCCTAAACTTTAATAGAGTAGTGGAATTACTAAAAGATCCCTACCAAGGCTTGCTTTTGGAGTTAGATAACTTATTTTTCTCGTCTTTTCCTACTTGGCAGATTACTTAAATGTCCTAACTTTTAATTCTTGAGAGGATTAAATAAGTAATCTTTTTGATCATTTCTCAATGGACTTGAATAGAGTAGTGGAATTAATAAAGGATCCCCATCAAGGATTGATGATGAGCTAGAGAACTAACATTTTTCGTCTTTACCTACTTGGCAGATTACTTAAATGTCCTCTTTTTTTATTCTTGACGGGATTAAATAACTAAACTTTTTGGTCATTTTTCAATTGACAAATGACTCAAAAAGTTGCATGTCATATTCCTTTATTTCCTTCTTTCCCCTTACCTTTTTGTTAATTATAAGATTTCTAGATACAAATTTAGTTAATTGCACCCTCCCATTTGTCAATTCCACAAGTGCTGCATTTATTGACTTTGTTTTTTTTTTCCCGTCGATTATTTTTTGAAAAAGTTGTACCTTAAAAAGGGAAATAAAATAATCCCAATAAACATGTCAAAACACTGTCTCCATTTTAAATTTACGACGAAAATCTTTTAATATATGCATGGTGATAAATAACGATTCTAAAAAAAAACGCCCGTAGCAGCAGCGTGGGCCAATCAACTTGTTCAAATTAATAAGATAACGAATAAGGTTAGGGTTTTTACTTTTAGATCTATGGTCTTAAATTGAATTTGAAGATCCTATGGTCTCTAAATAATATGGATTTTATTTTACTTTACAATAATATAAATGATTTAACTAATAGATTTAATTAAAAAAAACTAATAATAAATTTAGAGACAATTTTGATAGTCTCCTATTGTCTTCTGAAACTACTAGATAGTGACATTTATTAATTTTGCCTAATAAAAGTTTTTTGGGCCACAAAAATTAATTACATTAGAGGCAATTAATTTTAAATATAAACGCATATAACTTTTGCCTATTTTTGGCCAAAAAAAAACTTTTACCTATAAATATTAAGAATTAGAGACAAATAACATTAACTACTAAGGCACATATATATCATTTTGGCCACTAAATGTCAAGAATTAAGGGCAAATATTCTAGCTACTGATACAAATATTGGTTTTGCCCCTAAAACTACATTTTTAAAGACAAAAGTTCTATCTGCCTCTTATTGTTTGCCTCTAATGGTTGATTGTGTTGTAGTGCACTAATCAGATTCAAGCACATGTGATACGAATCTAGTTGTTATTGGTTCAAATCCAGCTTCGAAAATCCTCCAAAGATCAACTTGAAAACACCAACTCCTAGAATTGTATGTAGAATCGATAAACCTAACCAAACTTCTTCTTCGTTCGTCGCCTATAGATGGATAATTACACCTGCAATTATCAATCTATAATCACAAGATTCACAAACAATTAAGCAATCACAAGCTAATTGTTTGCTAGGACTCTACAAGATTGAAGAACCGTAAAGTATGCTCAAACTAAAACAATGAAGCAAAATAATCAATTGGGTGAATAAACCTTAACTCTTTATTGAAAACTTGTGTTTACAAGAGGTATTTGAACCAATATATATAATGATAAGGGACATCCTAACCCTAATCCTAAAAGGATATGGGCGGCCATAAAGCCTAACAAACCCCAAAAAAATAAAAATAAACTAAAAAAACGCAATAATTAAAATAAATCCGCAGGCTACCCGCCTCTAGGTGACCCTACCCGACCCTAGGTGCTCTCATGGTTTCTTAGCCCTTTTCTGATACTGCCCGCTAGCGGGTGGGGGGGGGGGGGGCGTACCCAGCCCTGGGTGCCATCAGAATCTTCAATTAGGTTAAAAAACGAGCAAAGCAATGAGCTTGTCTTTGGGTGGTTTTTCCTTGCTCAAATCATCTCCAAATGTCTTCAAGTGAACTTCGAGGGACTTCATATCTTCAAGATGGGTTCAAACAAAACCCATTAGAGTGTCCTTGAACTTTTTGGCTCTTGATCTTGTCATTGGACCATTAGGCAAGCTCAATGGATCAAATGGCTTCTTGTTAAGCTTTGGTGCAAGTTCATCTTGATCTCCTTGATCTCCGTGCATCTTCATGCTTCCATTTAGCCCATGCTCATCCTTTCCATGATCTCCATTGTGAATTTCATGTCTATGATGAGTCGCGCATCATCCCCTCCCCCTTGAAGAAGATTTGTCCTCAAATCTGCATCATTATCAAACAAAGATAAATCAGCAACATTAAAGGTAACACTTACATTACCATACTTACTAGGAAGATCTAGCTTGTAGGCATTGTTGTTGATCCTCTCCAACACTTGGAATGGACCATCTCCGCGGGGTAAAAGTTTGGATTTCCATTTCTCAGGAAATCTCTCCTTCTTTAGATGCAACCAAACCCAATCTCCAGGTTCAAAGATAACCTCTTTGCACCCCTTGTTAGCCATCTTCATGTAGTGTTTAGTTTTCTTCTCAATTTATGCTCTAACCTTCTCATGAAATTCTCTAACAAATTCAACCTTCCTTTTACCATCATGTCAACTTGCACACTCAAAGGTAAACTCAACAAATCCAAAGGAGTTAAAGGATTAAAGCCATACACAATTTCGAAAGGTGAATAACCAGTAGTACTATGTATGCTTCTATTATATGCAAATTCAACATGAGGCAAACAATCCTCCCAAGTTCTCAAGTTCTTTTTTATTAAAGCCCTAAGTAAGGTAGATAAAGTCCTATTAACTACTTCAGTTTGGCCATCGGTTTGAGGATGACAAGTAGTTGAAAACAATAACTTAGTACCTAACTTAGCCCATAAAGTTCTCCAAAAGTGACTTAAAAACTTAGCATCTCGATTAGAAACAATGGTTCTAGGCATTCCATGCAATCGAACAATTTCCCTAAAGAACAAGTAAGCTACATTAATGGCATCATCAATCTTAGAACATGCAATAAAGTGTGCCATCTTAGAAAACCTATCAACCACAACAAAAACAGAATCTTTACCTCTCCTAGAATAAGGCAAACCTAACACAAAATCCATGCTAATGTGCGTCCATGGTTCATGAGGAATAAGCAAGGGAGTATACAATCCATGAGGCTTAGATGTAGATTTAGCTTGCAAACAAACAATAAACTAGAAATATGCTTTCCTACATCATATCGCATCTTAGGCCAAAAGAAGTGTTCATGCAATATCTCATATGTTCTATCAACACCAAAGTGACCCATTAAACAACACATGTTTTATCTCATGCGATTCCCTTAACAACACATCACACAAAGAACAAGAAGGAAAACAAAGCCTAGATTCTTTAAAGAAAAATCCAAAATGCAAATAATACTTCCTAAATCCAGAATTAGCACATGCTTTAAAGATATCACCAAAGTAAGCATCCAAAGCATACAAGTCTTTAATATACTCAAATCCCAAAAATTTAGATTCAAGAGTGGAAAGTAACACATACCTCCTTGACAATGCATCAGCCACAACATTCTCCTTACCTTGCTTATATCGCACCACATATGGAAAAGATTCAATGAACTCCATCCATTTAGCATGTCTCTTATTCAACTTTTGTTGGCCTTTCAAGTACTTCAAGCTTTCATGATCAGTGTGAATCACGAACTCCTTAGGCCACAAATAGTGTTGCCATGTTTGTAATGCCCTTACAAGAGCATACAACTCATTATCATAGGTAGGATAGTTCAATGCAGCCCCATTCAATTTCTCACTAAAATAAGCCACGAGCTTTCCTCCTTGCATCAAAATAGCTCCAATACCTACACCTGATGCATCACATTCAATCTCAAAAGTATTGTTAAAGTTAGGCAAAACAAGCAAAGGAGCATTAGTAAGCTTAGTCTTCAATGTCTCAAATGCTTCGTGTTGCTCTTGACCCCATTTGAATGGTGCATCCTTCTTCATCACACTTGTTATATGTGCTGGCCAAGGTGCTAAAGTCCTTAACAAACCTCCTATAAAATTGAATGATCTTACTTGACCAACATTGGTTGGTGTTGGCCAATCTTTGATGGCTTTGATCTTCTCCTCATCAACTTCTCTACCTTGTGCAGAAACCACAAAACCAAGAAAAAACAAGATTGTTTGTGCAAAGGTGCACTTCTTAAGGTTAGCATATAATTTCTCATCCCTAAGTACATCTAACACACATTTCAAATGCTCAACATGTTCTTCTAGGCTACGGCTATACACAAGTATATCATCAAAATAAACAACAACAAATTTACCAATAAAAGCTCTCAAAACATAGTTCATTGGCCTCATAAAAGTACTAGGTGCATTAGTCAATCCAAAAGGCATAACTAACCATTCATACAATCCTAACTTAGTTTTAAAGGCATTTTTCCATTCATCACCCTCTTTCATGCGAATTTGATGGTACCCACTCTTAAGATCAATCTTAGAAAATAAACAAGCACCATGCAATTCATCAAGTATATCATTTAATCTAGGAATAGGGTGACGATACTTAACTGTTATGTTGTTTATTGCTCTACAATAAACACACATTCTTCAGGTTCCATCCTTCTTAGGAACAAGCAAAATAGGAACAACACATGGAGAAAGGCTTTCACGCACATACCCTTTCTCAAGCAACTCACCAACTTGTCTTTCTAACTCCTTAGTTTCTTCAGGATTGGTTCGATATGCAGGCCGATTAGGAATTTGAGCTCCAGGGATGAAATTAATTTGATGCTCAATTCCTCTAACTGGTGGCAATCCACTTGGAATTTCCTTAGGAAAAACATCTACATAATCACTCAAAAGAGAAGCAATTTTGCTTGAAAGTTTTCCAGCCACATTATTAGTTCCAATAAGTGTATTTTGACATAAAAGAAAGATCAAAACAGAATTATCATGCAAAGCACTCTTAATCACACTTTTAGTAGCTAACACACACTCCTTAACAACTCTCTTAGAGTTAGCTTTCTTATCAACCAAAACAACATTGTTTTCAACGCATTTAGCACTAGAACTAGTTTCATGTTTCTCTTTTTCTTTAACTCTATATTCAGCATCCAGTTTAGCAAAATCATCCCTTAATTTCAATTGATCTTTTAAAGCTTCTTGAGGTGATAAAGGAACTAAAGTAATAGGAATCTTACCACACTTAAAAGAGTACTTGTTTGTCTCACCATCATGTTGAACCTTGATGTCAAATTGCCAAGGTCGACCAAGTAGTAGATGACATGCTTGCATTGGCAAATATCACACAAAACGTCCTCCTTGCACCTGCCCAAAGAAAGAGAAACTAAAACTTGCTTGTTAACCTTAATTTCTTCTCTATCATTGAACCAACCTAATCTATAGGGTTTTGGATGTTTGGTAGTGGGTAATTGCACCTCCTTCACCAAATAGACACTAGCAATATTAGTACAACTCCCACCATCAATTATCACACTACTAGGCTTCCCATTCACATAACATCTAGTATGGAACAAATTCTCCCTTTGGTTTTGCACATCACCTTTTACATAAGCACTCAAAGTTCTCCTAGCAACCAAACTAAATGGAGCTAACTCTTCACCATCATCAATTGCAACCTCATCATCGTTTCTTTCATCATCACCACCCGCACTAGAATCTAGAGTGAAATCACCTTCCTCTTTACCCAAAAATTCACCATGCTAATTAGAATACATCACCTTCTTATTAACACAATCTCTAGCATAGTGACCAAATCCTTGACTCTCAATGTGAGATTTAGATGATGAACTTAAATCGTCACTTTCGGTTTTAGGACTTACAAACTCCTTTTTCACACTCTCCTTTTCCTTGAATGGAATTCTTTCATCTTACTTGTAAGGAGTTTTCCATGAGGTACTAGATGATGTAAAACTCTCCTTGGTCAAATGAATTTCCTTTGCATAGTTATCTAATCTTTGATTCAATTGAGTAGACATGGTATCCATTCTCTGCATGAGAGTTTGCATCATGGTAGCCAAGTCATTGGCTTGATTTTACCTTTCTTGTCTATTTCCCACTATACCTACACAAAAGAAAAATTAGTAGCAAAAATCCTCACAAGTGTGTGTGTGTGTGTACCTTGTTGTGCTCTCGTGTTTGCACACAAAACTAGTTGGATTGCAGTCCTCTAAGTTCTCTTAATGATCTCACACAAATCTGCCTTTTACCTCACTTTAGCTTCAATAGGCCTAATAAGAGCAACTTGTAAGATTAACTTCTTTCTTCTCGTGACTTACTTGAGGAACAAACAATTAGGAGTAACAACTTATGTGAACCAAAGAAAAAAGTGATCTTAGAATAATCAAACCAAACCAATTTGCAGTCTCCTTGTGTCACCAAAACTTGCTGCACAAATCCAATCAAAATAACACAATACACAATTCAACCAATTCAAGCTCAACCCTAGTTATACCACTTATTTTGTAACTTGAAATCTTTCAAATTAAACCTTCATTTACAACAAAAGCACCCCAAGATCCTCAAACAAACTTTCAATTTCACAATTCAAGATCAATTGAGACTCACAATCAAAAAGCCTAAAAAAACCCTCAATAAGAACCCTAATTCCCAAAATTTGCGATATCCCTACTGATTTGTTTTTAATTTTTCAACTTTTTTCCAGAAAGAACACAATGTAAAAACACTAAATCCAAAATTTCAAAGCTTTCTGACCACAAATAAATCAAGAACTAAAATCACAAGTTTCTGGTCGAAATTTTTTTTTTACTTTTTTTTTTATATTTTTCAATATAACCTTGATGTATGTGGACTTCAAATCTGAAATTTCAAAGCAAATGGAGCTATAATGAATCCACAATAAAATTCATAAGTTTCTGATTTTTTTTATTTTCAACTATATGGATGATGAAACTAGAACTTGATGAATGATGAATAGAAGGATAGATTTTACTGATTGAAAATGAAAAACCTTGCTCTGAATACCAATTGATACGAATCTAGTTGTTATTTGTACAAATCCACCTTCGAAAATCCTCCAAAGATCAACTTGAAAACACCAATTCCTAGAATTGTATGTAGAATCGATAAACCTAACCAAGCTTCTTCTTCGTTCGTTGCCTATAGATGGATAATTAGACCTGCAATTATCAATCGAAGATCACAAGATTCACAAATAATTAAGCAATCACAACCTAATTGTTTGCTAGGTGATCGAGCTCAAATTATGCATATTTTTATAGCTATTTTTCTATACTTTTTACTACTTTTATATGCATTTATACCTTATTTTCTAAGTATTTGTGTTTTTAGTCTTTATGAGATGTGAAATTGAGAATTTGCTTATTTTCACTACTTTTGGAGCTATTTTGATTACTTTTTACACAGATATTAGCAAAGTAATTTTGAGTATAGATTTGGAGATGCAAAGTTCGTGTTTGAAGATTTGAAGATCATTGAAGAATTATTTCAAGGAGCAAGAATTGAAGATTGGAGCTAAAATTACAAAGGATTGAAGCTAAGCCCAGAAGAAGCCCTGAAGCTAAGGAATTTTGGATTATTTATATGGGAATATACTTAGCCCATATAAACCTATAATTGGAGTTAAAATCCCAATTTGTAGGCCCAATATCCAAAAGAATATCCAAATCCCGCATTAATCCAGTAGATTTGCGATATAAGCCCGTTTTCAGCGCAGTCTCGGTAGAAAGGCTATAACTTTCTGCTCAGATATCCGTTTTAAGCCCATGAGTACTCGTTGGAAAGCTAACTCCGAGCTCTACAACTTTCCTTTCAAGTCTGAAGACCAATTCTGCCGATTTCAAGCCCGAATCTTCCAGTGAAGTTTCTGCAGAAATCCAGAAAATTTCAGAATCCTATTTTGACTTGGATTCTATTCTAGGATGACACCTAATCCTACTTGGAGTCCAAGACAGCCCTAAACCGCCCTACCCTTGTTTCTCCACTATAAATAGCCACCTTAGGTCTAGATTTTGTAAGTAACTTTATTCTTCATAAGATATATTGTTTAGTTGAAGGTTTGGAGGAGAAAAACCCTAGGAGCCGCCGCCCCTCTCTCTTCCTCCTCTATAGATAAGTTCTTTTCTTCTTATTTGTGGATGATCACTCAATTTATGAGTGAGTAATCTTTTCTTTTCTCCAATGTAGAATTTAATTGATCTCTTGACTAATTCCATGGTGAGATTTTGTGCTTTTATATGAGAATTTATTTGAGTATTTCTTGGATCTCTGTATGAATTCTATGTTGCTTGTTTTGATTGACTGGGTCGACACTTTCATGATAAATTGAGTTAGCATTAGCTAGATTAGGTTGTGAATTAATCACTCCAGCTTAATTTTATGTAGCAATTGGATGTGAATGAATCCTCCATCCAAGAGAGAAAAGAATCAATGGGCGAGAATTTTCTCATTGTGTTTGTTATTAAATTACTTGTTCTTCATGCTTTATTCCTAAGTGATCTCTAAGCCCTAAGAAAGTAATTGATTGCTGAAAGAGTAAAAGGGATAGATTGACTTTAATCGGTAATCTAATCTTAATTAAGGTAATTTAGGTTAAGTCCGACAAGCTATTCAATGGTTCTCATAATCTTTAGATATCGATGATCCATGTTTTTGTTGTCAAGAGGGATATTAATTCTATGTTGGAGCTTGTTTCTATTTAATTGTTATTTTCGATATTATTCACTGCTTTTGATTAATTGTTTTCTTTTATTTTCTTGATTGCTTTCGTAGTTAATTTACTTAGTTAAGATTTAATTTTAATTCTTCTTTAAATTCTCTTTATTAATTTGTTTTGTTTGAGAAAAGGAAGAGTCGTTCTCTCTGTGGGATCGACCCCTACTTGCCCTAGCTAGTTTAGTTAATAATTGTTGGGATAATTATTTATTTTATGGTCATTGACGACACGATCATAATTTTGGCGCCGTTGCCGGGGAGATTGTGTTTAATTTTCTTTTTCTCTTGTTTTATTTTCTATTAGATTTGCACTTGATCATCTTTGTTTTGCAGAATAGATTCGATGGAGCAATCACAAACGTTACGAGAGCTGAATTTCAACTGTGAATTGCCGCCCCTTTGTATCGACTATCCAGCCATGGATATGTCCTACAAACTGAAGCCTGGAGTAATCCGTATGTTGCCGATTTTTCAAGGAGAACATCATGAGAATCCTCATGAACATCTGCAAAGTTTCTTTCTGAAGTGTGCTACAATCACTGGGATGCCTGAAGAGGACTTAAAACTTCGAACTTTTCCTGTCACATTAGACGGAAAGGCAAAAGAATGGTTCTTAAGACTACCACCCAAATCTATAAAATCTTGGAAAGAGATGGAGACAATATTTTTGAACAAATAATTTTCCAGAAGCTAAGCGTGCTGATGTCAGAAGAAAGATCAACACTTGTCAACAATTGCAAGGCGAAAAGTGGTACCAATATTGGGAGAGATACAACCAGATCTGCGCAAGTTGCCCTTACCACAACATCAGCGAAGCACTTTTGATTCAACACTTTTATGATGGCCTTATCTATGAAGATCGCACTTATGTCGATGCTGCCAGTGGAGGAGGACTTACATTCAAAACCCCTGAAGAAGCGAGGAAGCTGCTGAATACTATGGTGGAAAATATACATCAATTTGGTACAACCAACGAAACCGATGCAGCAAAGGATTCAGAGATAGCCGAAATTCGGAAAGAGCTAAAGGAAGTGACTACTCAATGCAGAAATTTAGCAAAGATGTTTGCTGAATTTATGAGTGTTTGTTCACAACCTTCTATTCAAAAAAGAGGAATCAACGCTATTGAAGAACCCAGCATTGGATGGAATTGCCGAAAGTACCTGCGATGTCATCAATTCCAACACCTAATTTTCCTAAAACACTACCACCCATTGATGTGTTCGATGAGCCAATTCAAGGAGTTATGAAGACTTCAACCGAGATCAAGAAAGATGTACCTGCCGTGCCTGACGCTGAACATCAACAATCAGAAGAAGAATGGATGGAGGAGATGCAAGCTAAGTATGATCCACTACCATTCCCTCAAAGGTTTGCTCAACAACTCAATTTACTTCGGAATTTAGAGGTAAATATCCCTTTAGTTAATGAAATAGCCAAAGTACCAAGGTACGCTTCTTTTCTTAGAGAATTATGCAATAATAAGATTAAGTACGGTGAAAAATATGCTTACATGGATGAAAATATATCTGCTGCTTATCAAAGGAAATTGCATCATAAATGCAATAGTTTAGGTTCTTTTTCTATACCTTG
The DNA here is from genome assembly GCA_001974805.1 of Corchorus capsularis. Lineage (NCBI taxonomy): Eukaryota > Viridiplantae > Streptophyta > Magnoliopsida > Malvales > Malvaceae > Corchorus > Corchorus capsularis. Next base: position 10,588 of record AWWV01007491.1, read on the forward strand.
TAGTATAGGAAAGAATGACGTAGGTAAAGCTATGTGTGAATATGGATCTTTGATTAATATCATGCCTTATTCTGTTTATAAGCAATTGAAAATAGAACCTCTGCTTGAAACTGATCTTATTATCCAATTTGCTGATAGAACTAACCATAAACCTGAAGGTTTAGTTGAGAACGTTTTAGTGCAGATAGGAGATTTTGTTTTTCCTGCAGATTTCTATGTCCTGAAGATGAGTGAAGACGACATTCATCTACCTCAAATGCCACTACTGTTAGGAAGACCGCTTTTAATTGCAGCAAGTATGGATTTCAACGCAAAAGAAGGAACAATCACCATGGAATTCGATGGGAAGCCCATTGTATTCAACATAAGTGAATCAATGGAAGCTCCTGCCGAAATTCATTCCATTTATTCCATTGACACAATTGGAACTTATTCAGAAAAAGTACAAGCACTCAACCAAGAAGATGAACTTGAAGTGATCCTCACCAAAAGTTTACATCAGCAAGATGTTGAAGAAGCAGAAGTCGAGATGCCAAAAGAGATAGCAGAGACTGTCAGCGAACTATCATCCAACGAAGAAGTGGAGACAATTTCTTACATCAATCTGGAGCCAACGCACAAGCCATTACCATCTATCATTCAACCTCCAGAAGTCAAGCTGAAACCGCTTCCTGAAGGCCTGAAACATGTTTTCCTTGGAGATAATGATACCCTGCCTGTTGTTATTTCAAGTAAATTGAACAATTTACAAGAAGAACAACTAATGAGAGTCTTAAAGGAACACAAAGAAGCCATTGGATGGACTGTAGCTGATATCAAAGGAATAAGTCCTACTGTATGCATGCATAGGATTCGACTTGAAGATGATGCAGTAGCAGTTCGACAGCCACAAAGAAGACTAAATCCGAATCTTGCTGAAGTTGTCAAAGATGAAGTTCTTAAATTACTTGGAGCTGGTCTCATCTATGCTATATCAGATAGTAAATGGGTTAGCCCGGTCCAAGTAGTTCCAAAG
>AWWV01007492.1:0-30739 GCA_001974805.1 Corchorus capsularis
ATCATACAAAACCTATAGATAGGGTAAGTACAAGTCGATCCCACAGAGAACTATTATTTTAATTACTTTTCCTAAAGTTGTGAACTAAAATAAAATGGAGGGTTTTATGTAGAAATTAATTAAACTAAATAAAACACAAATTAAACTAATAGGGAGATTAAAGAAATAATTAAATAGACATTCCAATTTCAAGACAATCGCACTCTTGGGTTAAAAGGATTTGATCCTTGGCATCAATTAATATCTAACTTGGTAAATAGATGGCGTAGATTAACGTCATCGACCATTAATCCCTATCTTTCCTTATTCTTCATTAATCATGACGCAAGTCCTAGACTAAATCCTAACAGGTGTACTAACCTAGTTCCAAGCGTCTACCAGATTCAAGTAACCCATTGCTTTAAGAACTAGAAAGATTTTAGCCAACAATAGACAATGCTCACTAATATAGGCAACATTCAATCTATATTCAAGATTCTCTTAGAGGACTACTCTAAGTTGTTACTTGTGATTTAATTACCTACGATTGCATATAGGAATCTCATCTAACAATAGAAATCATACCTAATTAAATAGATGGCCATTCTAAATAATCAAGCATAAAACCATTCAAATAATTCAGAGAAAATTGAAATACTTGCAAGATAGATGAATAAGTGCAGAGCCTCACAAATCAATACCCAAGAGATTGAAAGTCTCAAAATTAAATTAACTAGAAAAGAAAAGAATTAAAAAGGAATCAAGAATGGAGAAAACCCCATTCTTAAATTCACGTTCTCCAGCAAAAGCCAATTCTCCAATTGCAAAATTTTCATCTAATATATGGCATGCGGCTGCTATAAAAATAAACCTAATATTTAGTTTTGACAAAATTACAATTTTGCCACACTAAAATCCTAATAATATAATAACTATAAATAGCATGGGTAAAGGCCCAACATATCATGTGTCCAGCTGTTGTAATGTTAAGCCCAAAAGAAATTGAGTCCACGTGCTTTCCATCCAATTTCTGCCTTGATTTGCACAGCCCTGTTTCGACCCTGCTAACAGGTCGAGTTTTCACTAACAGCAGGTTGAGACAGCAGGTTGAGACAGAAAAATTTCTTGCTTGCTCCTTGGTGAATGTCGACCCTTTTGCAGAAGTTGATCTCGACCCGCTCCAGGTTGATGCAGGAATCTACTTAATTGCTCCCATATGTCTTCTTTTGATTCCAATTCACTTTCTAAGTACCTAAAACACATAAGGGAACAAACTAAGTAGCAAATCAACTCAAAAAGTCACTAAAACACCTTCATAGGACATAAAAAGGAAAGGAAAATATGCACTCAACAATATCCTATATACAGAAGGATTTTGATGTTGGCCTTATAGCCCGGTTGGGGTCCAACCCTAAATTTGCTTATGGGCTCCAAGTGGGTCTCACTTGGCTTCAATGTTGTGAATGGCCATGATTGATTCTCATCACTTGATCGAAGGGCCACGGTTCAACAAGAGAAAAGGTTTTCGGCTTTTGTTTAGGCCGAATGTAGCAATTGAATTTGCAATTGGGAATTGGTGTGGGTGGCGCATGCTTGGTGAGAAAGGAAGCAAAGGGAATTAGCAAGGAGCTTGCTAAGGTACCGACCAAGATTGAATAATGTTAGGATATTTGCCTCAATTCCTAATTAGATTAAAAAAAAATTTTGATTGGTGGACAAGAATCCTAATAGGAAAGGGATTCTTGGAGTCCAAGTTTGTGTTAGTATAAATAAGCAGTTTCTGTTTAGTTTTTTGTGTGTGTGAGAGAGAATCTGTCAGATTGAGAGAGAAAAAAAAGCTGCGATAGCTTTTTATGTTGTTCTGAGTGAATCACCCATGTTGGGTTGATTAGATTGAGAGTTTGCGAAAGAGATTGTTATGATTAGTGATTGTATTTGATTGATTTGATAGTGCAAATTTGTGGCATAGGTCCACAAGAAAATTTTGCTTTGTTGTTTTCGCTTTAATTATTTGTTTGATTAATTCCTGAGATATCCGAAGTTACAACAAGTGGTATCAAGAGCTTGGTTGATTGAAGATGGCAGGCACCAGTAGCGGATCAGCTTTGAAGTTTGAGATTGAGCCGTTCAATGGAACGAACAGTTTTCAGATGTGGCAAAGTACGATAACGGATGTATTAGTACAACAAGGATTGGGAGATGCGTTTGAAACTGATAAGCCGGCAGCGATGAATGACAACAAGTGGAGAGATATTCAACGAAAAGCAGTAAGTATAATTTGTTTGTCTCTTGCTACTGAAATTAAGTATGGTGTGTTAGATGTGAAAACCCCAAAGGAGTTGATGGATAAGTTGGAGTCGATTTATATGTCAAAATCAATTACTAACATGTTGTGTTTGAAGAGAGAATTATTTGGATTGAAGATAAAGGTAGGAACAAGTTTAAGGGCACAGCTAAACAAGTTCAATAGATTGGTTACTCAGCTGGCAAGTGTTGATGAAGTCATGAAAGAGGTTGATAAAGTAGTTTTGTTGATTAATTCTCTTACTGACAGGTATGATCCTGTGATTAGAGCTTTGATGGTTGGTAGGAAAACCCTGAACTTGCAAGATGTGACTTCTGCAATTTTTGAGTATGATAGATTGAAAGAAACTGAAAAGAAAGACGAAGAGAGTGGTGCTCTCACGGTGGAGCGTGGAAGAACTAATGGAAGAGATTATACGAATGATGCAAGATCAAAGGGTAGATTCAATGAAAAAGTAATATCAAATTCGAGGCCTAGGGTAGATATAAGTAGCAAGGAGTGCTATTATTGTCATGAGATGGGGCACATAAAAGCCTATTGCAAGAAGTTAATGGAAGATTTGGGGGATTTCATGAAATCTAAAGAAAAGAATAAGGGTGGTGTTAATGTTGCTGCTGCAGATAGTGATGAATATTCTAATGAAGATGTTGTTTTGATGGTGCAAGAAGAAAAGAAAAATACTAGAAATATGTGTGTGTTTGATTCTGCTTGTTCTGAACATATTTGCACAAAGAAATAATGGTTTTCGAAGATTGAAAAGTGTGATAAGCCTGTTTACATGGCTAATAATGGTGAAGAAAGAATTGAAGGTATTGGGAGTGTGAAACTTCGTTTGCATGATGGAAGTTTTAAGATGCTTGGGAATGTGAAGTATGTTCCAAAATTTACAAGGAATTTGATTTTGCTTGGAAAGCTGGATAGTTTGGGTTATGAATATTCTTGCCGAGGTGGAGGCTTGAAGATCACCAAAGGTTCGATGATTGTGATGAAAGGAGTGAAGAATTCGAAGAATTTGTATGAGTTGATTGGAAGCACAATTAGAGGAGATGGATCGGTATCTTCACATCAAATTGAGAAGAAGGATGTGGATTTGCCAACAAAGAAGAAAGTTACTTTTGTGGATTTGGTTAAAAGGTGGAGCGATTAAGTTTTGATGAAGGAATTTGAGTCAAGGTGGAGATTGTTAGGATTTTTGCCTCAATTCCTAATTAGATTTGGTTTAGGATTTTTCTAGAGATTTTTTGATTGCTGGACAAGAATCCTAATAGGAAAGGGATTCTTGGAGTCCAAGTTTGTGTTAGTATAAATAAGCAGTTTCTGTTTAGGTTTTTGTGTGTGTGAGAGAGAATCTGTCAGATTGAGAGAGAGAAAAAAAAAAGTTGCGATAGCTTTTTATGTTGTTGTGAGAGAATCACCCATGTTGGGTTGATTAGATTGAGAGTTTGCGAAAGAGATTGTTATGATTAGTGATTGTATTTGATTGATTTGATAGTGCAGATTTGTGGCATAGGTCCACAAGAAAATTTTGCTTTGTTGTTTCCGCTTTAATTATTTGTTTGATTAATTCCTGAAATATCCGAAGTTACAACAAGAATAAAAATATTTTTTTGTTGTTCTTGCTACTTAAAGTGAGATAGGCTTGGTAACAAATTAGATTCTCTTTGGGTTGACTGATTGGTATTTCTAAACAGGTACATCTTTGTATTTTGTTCCAACTTGTAGCAATAAGCTTAGCATTGAACTTCATTGTAATTGCTTATTTTTTTAGTATTATTTGTAAATATTGTGTTTGATTTTTGTTAGCTTCATATTATTACTGTTATTGAAATATATCTATTTGGTTGATTGGTTGACTATTTTTGACTTTTCTGGATCATTGATTTGGATTTTACTGCTGGTTGATTGTGTTAAATTGATAATTCATATGCATATGCCTAGTTTGCGCGCTAAGCCCTCTACTGAAAAAATTCTTACCAATGGTTTGGGATGTAGGGTAGCTACTTGTTCCTATAGAGTTTCCCCCTCATGTAAAACATAGAGGGTATTCTTCAACTAGAGATGAACATCATGTTATGTTATTATTGTTGTACTTGCGTATGGCATTTGTTGTAGAGCCCCAAACATTTGACTCCATCCATCCCATTCCATCAACGCCATGCTCTGTGTGTTAAATGTTGGCACGATGGTAGTCTTCTTTTTTCGGCTCACAAATGGGTAATCTTCTATGAAAAATTATAACTCAAATAATAACTCATCTTCTATACTCTTTATAGTCAAAGAGATTAGAGCACAGGTCAATAATTTTGAAAATGTTAAATTTTTTTGGACTTTGATTTGTAGAGAAGTTAATGCAGCGGCTAATTGGGTAGCAGCTCAATTCAAAAAGAAGATATGTTTATCAAATTGGGTAGATTTACCCCATCTTCTTTAACCTTCATTTTAAACAAGGACGGATTGTCTGCTCCCCTTTTATAAATTTTGTTAATAAATATGAGGAAAGAGCAATATTAGTATTGTCTCAATTTTTCTTAGACTTTTTTCTGTGATATACTTTTTCTATAACTATAATCAATACAAAAATATTTTTTTCTGGCCAAAAAATTATATATTTTTCACTTGGAAAATTGAATTGAAATTAATATTGGATCATATAAAGTATAAACACTAGCAAACTTGAATCTTGATTTTGGATTTGGGCCACAAGAAATATTGAAGTCTAAATGTATTGGGCTTCAACCACTAAAAAGGCCTATGGCTATATATTAAGCCTTGATCTATATGGGATTAAGATGATTAAAAAAATGCCAATTTTCAATTTTCTATTGGGTTACACTCTAAATTAATTCAAGGCCATATTGTTTTTGAAGCAAAAGTTTAACCCAATAAGCTTTAAACTCTCCCATAGAAAAGCCCAATTCCAATACCCCTACCTTATATTTTTTCGGTCATTTTCATGTAGTTACCTTAAGATAACTACAATTTGACCAACTAGCTTTGACATAATTACAACTTATTAGCAAGTTCATTGAATAAGAAATTTAGAGGTGGCAATCGGGCGGGTCAGGTTGGGTTCGAGTCATTTTTGGGTTTGGGTTTGAGTTAGATCGGGTTAATTTTGGTCGAGTTGATTTGGGTTCGGGTTAAATTTGGATCAGGTTGATTCGGATTCGGGTCAATTTTGGGTCAGGTTAATTGGGTTCGGGCTTGATAATTTACCCATTTTTTCCCCGGATGAATGATGTCATAAACCTTTTCAAATTTTATATATAATTTATTAGTTTACCTTTTAAAACATATATTCATATAAAAAACTATATCATAAATGAAAATTTCAGAAATTATTATTTATTTTCAAATATTAGTACTGAATTCGAGTTTTTTTAAGGTTTGGATTTGGGTTTTTTCGGATTTCAGATTTTTCGGATTCTGATTTTTTTAGGGTTTGGGTGTTTTTAAATTCGGATTCGGACGAATTCAGATATTTGACTTTTTTAATCAATCGGGTTCGAATTTTTCGGAGAGGTTATTTTGCCACCTCACAAGAATCCTATCACATTTGAACTCATCTGCAGGTGTTGTAGCAAGGAATCACGCATGTGCTAACCTTCCCTGTACACAAAAACATCATCTCGACACAATCCAACTGCGATATGACAGCTGATGATTATTATGCATTAAGAAGGATTAACTTTCTAAATTACCATGAAATTTTAACAAGATAATAACAAAGAAATTATGTACGTAAAGCTTACACGTTGACTACATGTCTAGATCTGACGATATTTTTTATAGTACTTTCATTTTCATAACACAACGTCAGAAAGAAGTATGAAGCGTAAGCAAAATTCAATGTTAAGAAACAGTAATCTAGGGTGAAAACTGAAATGGGAAAGAGCCATGTCGATGTCCCATGATCCCCCCATGTGCATGGACTTTGTAACTTTCTTGCTTTCTGATTTGGAAAAACAAAAACAAAAGCTGTTCTTCGTACTAGTTTACTTGTTGTAGTTGCTGGCTGTAGCAGATGAATAAAAAAGAGGTAAAATAATTCACAAAACCAGAAAGAAATCAAAAAACAAGTTGGCAATGGAATTGAAAAAAGAAATCAAAAGATTACCAGAAAGCTAGCTAAGCTTAGCTAACTTCCCAACCCCACCATTTTTCTTTTCTTCCAGCCTTTCAAAATACTTATGACAGCCTTTGATTCCCAGATTTGTGGTCCCACCTTCCCATGTGCTTTGCTCTCATTTACTGCTCCCAACCCAACCCCTTCCCTTTCTACTGAATCTCATCAATTCCCAAGTTCCTAACTCCAACCTCTCTGTTTTGCCTTTCCCTTCTTATCTTTCTCTTTTTCTCAAGCTTTTCTCTTTTTTGGCCCTTCTATTTGAAAATGGTAATGCCTTGAGAGTAAAGTTGAAACCTTTGCTGCATTTTCAGGAGAATTAAACCAGAAAGCAAAAAGCTTTGCAGTTTTGCATTTTCAAAATGAAGAAGGAAAACCCAGTTCGTGGGTTTTGCTGCTTGAAGCTCTTTTCTTTTGTTCTTGTGTTATCTTCAATCTTTGTTTCTGGAAAATCCCAAGCAAGTGATGGTGATGCTGCAGTGATGTTAGCTCTCAAGAAGTCCCTCAACTCACCCGAATCTCTCGGGTGGTCCGACCCGGATCCCTGCAAATGGAACCACGTTGTCTGCTCAGAGGGGCGGGTCACCCGGATCCAAATTGGTCACCAGACTCTGCAAGGTACACTTCCTCCAAATCTTCAGAACTTGACTGAACTTCAGCGTTTAGAGCTTCAATGGAATGAAATTTCAGGTCCCTTGCCTAGCTTGAAGGGTTTAAGCTCTCTTCAAGTGGTTATGCTTAGTAATAATCGCTATACTTCATTTCCCAGTGATTTCTTTTCTGGTTTATCTTCTCTTCAAGCTGTGGAGATTGATAACAACCCTTTTTCTGCCTGGGAAATTCCTCAGAGTTTGAAAGATGCTTCTGCTTTGCAGAACTTCTCAGCCAACTCTGCTAACATTAGTGGCAAAATACCAGACATTTTTGGTCCTGATGCATTTCCTGGTCTCACAATTTTGCATTTGGCCTTCAATAGTCTAGAAGGAGAGCTTCCCCCCAGCTTATCTGGGTCACCAATCCAGTCTTTATGGGTTAATGGGCAGGAACTTTCTGGTAGCATTGCTGTATTACAGAACATGACATTCCTGAAAGAGGTTTGGTTGCATTCAAATTCATTTTCTGGTCCTTTGCCAGACTTCTTTGGTTTGAAGGACTTGCAGACTTTGGGTTTGAGGGATAACTCCTTTACTGGCCCTATTCCTGCTTCACTGATGAATCTTGAGTCATTGAGAAGTGTAAATTTGTCAAACAATTTATTTCAAGGACCAATGCCCGTGTTCAAGAATTTGGTTTCGGTTGATATGGTTAAGGACTCGAATAGCTTCTGTTTGCCAAGTCCTGGTGCATGTGATCCCAGGGTGACTTTGTTGCTTAATGTTGTCAAGTCCATGGATTATCCACAAAAGCTTGCTGAAAACTGGAAGGGGAATGATCCTTGCGCGGATTGGCTCGGGATCACCTGTAGTAATGGGAACATTACTGTTGTTAATTTCGAGAAGATGGGCCTTACAGGTACTATTTCTCCTGAGTTTGCATCACTTAAGTCTTTGCAGAGGCTGATTCTTGCTGATAATAATCTTACTGGTTCCATTCCTGAGGAGCTTACTACTCTTGTTGCACTTAAAGAACTTGATGTATCAAACAATCAACTTTATGGAAAAGTCCCTAGTTTCAAGAGTAATCTTATTTTGAATACAAGTGGTAATATTGACATAGGCAAGGAGAAAGGTAGTTCTACTTCTCCAGGTTCAGCAGCTGGCAATCCCACGGGAGGCTCTGATGGTAGTGGAAATTCTAAAAATGGCAAGAAATCTTCAGCTTTGATTGGAATAATAGTAGTTTCTGTATTTGCGGGTCTGGTAGTTGTTGGTTTGTTGGGTTTGTTAGCTTTCTGTCTTTACAAAAAGAAACAGAAACAGTTTAGCAGAGTACAGAGCCCGAACGCAATGGTGATTCACCCTCGCCATTCTGGGTCAGATAATGAAAGTGTTAAGATTACGGTTGCTGGTTCAAGTGTTAGTGTTGGTGCCGTCAGTGAAACTCATACCATTCCAAACAGTGAGCCTGGGGACATACAAATGGTTGAAGCAGGAAACATGGTCATTTCTATCCAAGTTCTAAGGAATGTGACCAACAATTTCAGTGAAGAAAATATATTGGGACAAGGAGGTTTTGGGGTGGTTTATAAAGGTGAGTTGCATGATGGTACAAAGATTGCTGTAAAGAGAATGGAATCTGGGTACATTAGTGGAAAGGGTTTAACGGAATTCAAGTCTGAGATTGCTGTATTGACAAAGGTTCGACACCGGCATCTTGTAGCTCTTCTTGGGTATTGTTTGGATGGGAATGAGAAACTTCTTGTGTATGAATACATGCCCCAAGGTACCCTAAGTAGACACATATTTAACTGGGCAGAGGAAGGATTAAAACCAATGGAATGGACAAAGAGGTTGACCATTGCCTTAGATGTGGCTAGAGGTGTTGAATATCTTCACGGCTTAGCCCATCAAAGCTTTATACATAGAGACTTGAAGCCTTCAAACATTCTACTTGGAGATGATATGCGGGCTAAGGTAGCAGATTTTGGTCTTGTACGCCTTGCTCCCGAGGGTAAAGGCTCAATTGAAACTAGAATTGCTGGAACATTTGGATACTTGGCACCAGAATATGCAGGTATTTCTTGTTTAGAACTTTTGCTGTTAATTTCATTTATATTCATCTCATGAATTTACTATGCAAAGAACCCATAAAAAGTATGCACCTAGCTAGCACCTGATGATAACATAGAAGAGAGGCTTTGAAAATCAGATAAAAATTGAATAATGTATAATTGTATTCATGTCCTTGAAATGTCAACACCAATTTTGTACCAAACTTCTGCAAATCGCATAACTAGCTTTACTTCATACTACTGACATAGGTTTGCATTCTTCTCATTAGCTGAAGTGCTTTGTATAGCTGAGGAGTTATTGTCTAAGATTTCTATTTCCATACACAACAGGTTTCTTTTATCTTGTATTCTTATTATGCATAAACACAATATATTGTTGATGTCTGAGTCAAGTTTTTCTTTGAATGTGGAATGCAGTTACCGGACGAGTTACAACTAAAGTTGATGTATTTAGCTTTGGGGTGATATTGATGGAGCTAATCACGGGCAGAAGAGCACTTGATGAGAGCCAACCTGAGGAAAGCATGCACCTTGTTACATGGTTCAAGAGAATGCACCTCAATAAAGACACCTTCCGCAAAGCCATTGATCCCACAATTGACCTAAACGAGGAAACACTTGCCAGTATCAGCACCGTTGCAGAGTTGGCAGGTCATTGCTGCGCAAGGGAGCCTTATCAAAGGCCTGATATGGGTCATGCTGTAAATGTGCTTTCTTCTCTAGTGGAGCTTTGGAAACCATCTGACCAATTTTCTGAAGATATATACGGCATTGACCTTGAAATGTCATTGCCACAAGCATTAAAGAAATGGCAAGCTTATGAAGGTAGAAACAATTTGGAGTCATCATCTTCTTCACTTCTGCCGAGCTTAGACAACACTCAAACCAGCATCCCTACTCGGCCTTATGGATTTGCTGAATCATTTACGTCAGCAGATGGGAGATAAGCGGTTGTAAATTATGGTATTGGTATTGGTGGTTCTGTAATCTGTATGTTCATTCTTATTTCTTCTTGCTTCCTGTTTGTAGACTTGTAGACTCTGAATTAATTTGATCCCATCATGTGTATTTTTCTCGGAGTATGAGTTTTGGATTCTGGAGAACAGCTAGGTAAATCTACTCATAGCCTTAGAATTTGTGTTTCATTTGTGAAAATGCCTCATTTTTAATCCTGCTTGAGATTTGGCAACTTAATTAGATTGTTAAGAGGGTCTCTTTTGTATAACTCTTGTTGGTAAATTTGCATATTCACTTCAATTTGAAATGGGAACTTACCCACATAAGCCATCTCTGCAACTTGATTAGCTGTCTAATTACTTTGGCAACTAGCCTTGAAAAGTTCTTAGACAGTAGACCTATGAAGGGAGACAAAGATGCTTCCGAAACACCAAAATCCAACAGGAATGCCATTGTTTGAAGTTTGAACATGCTATGTTACACTTGCAATTACAATTGGGATTCAAAACTGAAAACCATCACAAAATTCATGTGATGTTGGAAATTCTGCAGAAGCTGGAAAGCAGCTACCGTTACCCCACATTCAATGAACAAACACTGGCGAGGCTGTCATGTCCATACCCCATAGTTTTTTATGCGGGGACCTGCGAGTGTTGTGGCCAATGGGGAAAAACAGGACAGCTGAGTTCTCAACTCAACCGGTCAATTTATTTGTTAGCTTAGATTTTTTTACGGTTTAACCGATTTGTTACACTTATATAAGCTATGATTGATCAACGGTTTAGTATTGAACCGCCCATTTTTTTAATTACTACATGGATGACTATGAGATTCTTACCCCCAACATGCCACATGGCTTCACGTTTCTGCTCTCTAATTCCAAGGAATCTGTTCCCCTCTCATTCAATTGTTGCTTTCATTTCTTTAAGCAGAAGATCTTATTTGGTGGACCAACCACAAAAACTGTTTTTCATTCAATCATAAATCATCAACTTTAAAAGCTAGTACATGATTTTTTTTTTTTGGTGAAAAAAGCGAGTACATGATTGAATTTCCCGTGACTTATCCAATACATTACTAATGATTTCTAATTATTAGTAATACAAAGTCAAGATTATGTTCAAAATTTGCTTAAGACATCATGTAAAGTCTCTTTTTTCCTTTTGGTACAAAATAAGCCAAAAGGAAAAGAACAAAATAAGCCGAAATCTCGGCTAAGTTCTTGTGTTAGGCCTTCTAATTTAATTAGATCATTTTCCAAGGGTGGAATAATGTTTAGAGGAGTGGCATTCAACCCTATAGTTCCATTTTGATTATTTTGTCCTAAATTAGATAGGAAATTTGTACATTGATTACCTTCCAAAAATATAACGAACCTCTCAAATCCATTTTTTCTAATTAAAGACAACACGCCATGTACTGGAGTGTAGCAAGGATGATAAATACATCTTCCAATCCATGAGAATAATCTTCCATCCATGAGATTGTTAGTACGTCCAATCAAATTAATGTATTTGTTGAGAAAAATAGAAGAAACGCGAAATTTACGTGGTTCAGTCAAGATGACCTACATCCAGAGAGAGAGATTTTCTTATTTTTTGAGAAAAATGTTATAACGGCTTATTATCTGATAAACTCTAGATCTAACTAGGATACAATAATTAGGCTTTACCATCATTGAAAATTTCATTCAGATTGTGCTCCAAATATTTCAGGTTGCTTCATCAATTCGGGCTGGATCATTAATAATTTAAGTCACTCAACAGTAACTTCTAAAGACACCAGTTATTCGGCTAAAGCTCATTTAGGAGCCAAACGTTCATGGATTGACTCGATTTAGGGCTAAATGTATAAACTTGAGCAATTAAGAGTCAAATGTTATTGATTTGGCTCAATTTGGGTTTTTTTAACCCCTAAATCTCTAGCTTATTAACAATTAACAACAGGCTAAAAGTATATATGTTCGTGTACCCTTTCTAAGCCCATATTAATATAATTCCAAGGCTAAAATCTCAATTAGGAGCCTAAACTTTACCAAAAGGGTCAAATGTTAGATTATAAGTCTGTTAAATGTAAATAATCCAAAACATTTTGAACTGAATTGACCCAAATCAAAAAGTTCAAGTCCCTAATTGAGATTTTAGCCTAATTCCAAAGACATAAGGTGTCCATAGCCAGATCTAGTTAGCACCTTAATTGGGCTTTCTAATTCTAGGCCTTTTCTTCATTTTTGGGCCACATTAGCCTAGTTTCATAGCAATATTTAGCCATTTTTGGGCAACACTAGAGAAACATTATGCTACAGCATAATTTAAACAGGGCACTTCCCAGGATTTCAACCAGAAAGATAGGCTAACGAGGTTTTCAAAAGAATATTCCAGTGTAAAGTGTGTCAACTTTCACTCAAAGATTTTCTTGATAAGGGCTGCTTCACTTAACTAATTTGTTTTTATTACAATTGAAAATATAATAATATGCACTGCATATATTGAATATGCCACCACTTCGATCGTGAGGTAATCACACTAAATCGAACTTAAGTTTGGATTAGTAGAAAGGCACTTAAATTGAAATATTAGTGCATCCGTATGCACTTCAATATCTCAAAAACCTGGATAGATTAATTTGAGCACAAGAATGTCCTAACAATTAAAAATTGATGAACGTGCGCAATTGAAATTATATTTATAGAAGAGATAACCATGGCATACTTGGCAAAATCCACCTTTCCCTTGGTGGGGTGAAAAATATTAATACTATAATATGCAAATTGAATCACCCCAGATTCTATAAATTGGCTTAAATTTCATGTAAGAATTCGCACCACTCACTCAAAGATATTTAGAAAAAATTTAAGAATATCTGCAATTAGCTTCTAGTCATCAAAATGCAAGGTATCCTCCTAGCTTTTGCTTTCTTGGCTTTCGCTTCCTTTTTGGCCTCGGCCTTTGACCCTAGCCCTCTTCAGGATATTTGTGTAGCCATCAATGACCCCAAGAATGGAAGTATGTTTTCTTTAATTTTATCTTGTAGATTTTTCTTATGAAATTGTGTTAATTTCTATATATACTTTATGTTGGAGAGAGCAATTTGGCCGCATTGGTGGGTTTCGCGAGCAGACGAGGCCAGGTTGCTCTCTCCAACACTTAATCTCTTTACTAGTTCTTATAACGAACATATATTTTTTTTCTCTTTTCATTGTAGTTTTTGTGAATGGGAAGTTCTGCAAGGACCCAAAGCTTGCGACAGCCGATGATTTCTCCTACTCGGGGCTAAACATCCCACGAGAGGCAACGAATCCTGTTGGATCCGTCGTGACTCCGGTAAATGTGGAGCAAATTCCAGGCCTTAACACCCTTGGGGTATCCTTGGTTCGTATTGACTATGCACCATACGGAGGCCTAAACCCGCCTCACACTCATCCTCGTGCCACGGAAATCCTAGTTGTCATTGAAGGCACACTTTATGTTGGCTTCGTCACTTCCGATAATCGTCTCATTTCTAAAGTCCTTTACCCTGGAGATGTCTTCGTCTTCCCTATTGGCCTCATTCACTTCCAACAAAATGTTGGAAAGGGTAATGCTGTTGCGTTTGCCGGATTGAGTAGCCAGAATCCTGGAGTCATCACTATAGCGAATTCTGTTTTCGGGGCGAATCCACCCATTAATCCTGATGTTCTTGCCAAGGCCTTCCAGCTTGACAATAATGTGGTCAAGTATCTTCAGTCTCGTTTCTGGTGGAGAAAATAATTAGAAGGAAAGGCTTGAAATATGAGAGCAATGGAATAGTAGCTTGTTAATTTGCCAATTTCCAATCTAGGGAAATCATGTACTACTGTTAGTGTGTTTAAAAACCAACAACTACACTACTACTATATAATCAGGATACAGCAATAAAGTGAGTGCTTATCTAAAATGAAAGTTGATCATTTCTCTTTAGAATTACAAAGTTTCAGTTCAGTTTGTTGGGCGTTAACTTTGCTTATGGTGCAAAAGAAATTATATATACCTTGATATTCATCAAAATATATCATTAATATTTGAAATATAACGGATTATATATCCAACCTAAAATTAATTGATAATATATATCCAACTTAGATATAAGGATTTAGTCATGCCGAACTAACATTAATTGGCAATATATAGTTAAAGAGATCCCACTAATTAGATATAGGGATTTAGTCATGCCAAAGTTAATGGATGTGGCATGACATGTGGATAACACCTTTAACAAATATTTTGTCGTCACAAGAAACAAAATGGAGTGCAAGTTGTAATCATCATAATCAAGAGAGATGAGAGTGTGTTTTTAATTTTGTTTTCTGTTTTTTTTTTTATTAACCCTTCAGTGATCACAACAGATCCCGATATTCTGGAGTCGAGCCGCATTGGACTCATATGGGGAAGCTCTCCTAGCAACTGTGTATTCTCACCATTTACAAGACTCGAACCCAATACCTTGCTTAAGGAACATTAAGCTTATCCACTCAACCCAACATGTGTTCGGGAATTTGTAGAGTTCATATCTAAAATAATTTTTTTTTTACCAAAAACGTTAGAAATTTTCTAAATTTGGATTAGGGGCTTTCTTAATCGTAGTTTTTTTTTGGCTTCGTCCAGTTAAGAGTACTCGGGACAATATTTAATCATGATTTGAGTTTTTGAGGTTAGAGTTTCGTTTCAGAGTCGTCTAGTGTGCCATTCCACTTTGTCTTTGATCATTCTCATCATTTGTAATTATATACTCCTACTATACCACTGTTCACTATGGCAGACTTAGCAAAATCCCCACACCTTTTCTTTGGTTGGGTGAAAAAAAGTAATACTATAATATGCAAATTGAATGGCCACATGTTCTATAAATTGGCTTGTATTTCATGAAGGAATTCGCACCTCATCTCTAAAAGATATTTTACCAGTTTTGAAAAATTCTAGCTCTGCTGCAATTAGCATTTAGTCAAAATGTCCTTGTAGCTTTTGCTTTCTTGTCTTCGGCTTCCTTTTGGGCCTCAGCCTTCGACCCGAGCCCTCTTTTGGATATTTTTGTTGCCATCAATGACACCAAGACCGGATCAGGTGTATATGCTTTCCATTTATATTGTTAAATTTTTATAAACTTTCATTAATGTTCTTGGATATATAAACAACTTATTAGCATTTTTGTTTCAATGACATTTTGCATCATAAACTATTTTCGCAACAATTTATCTCTTGAACTTCTAAAAATCATAACAATTTGCCCCTCTGTCAACGGATAAGTTGTCTTGGATTTGGAAAGTTTAGGGACTAACCGTCCTCAATTCAGAAATTCATGGGACAAGTTGTCGCAATTTGAATTTTAAGAGAAAAATGTCATTGACACTATAACCCAGGGTAAAATGGCTAATAAGTATAGTTTTTTTTACTAGTTCATGAAGTTTTTACCAACAAATTTTAATATTTTTGCTTGTAGTATATGTAAATGGGAAGTTGTGCAAGGACCCAAATCTTGCAACAGCGATGATATCTCTTTCCGGGGGCTTAACATCCCACGAAACACATCAAATCCTGTTGGATCAATCGTGACTCCGATAAATGTTAATCAGATACCAGGCCTTAACATCCTTGGCATATCCTTGACTCGTATCGACTATGCACCAAATGGCGGTCTAAACCCGCCTCACGTTCATCCTCTTGCCACGGAAATCCTAATAGTCTTGGAAGGCACACTCTATGTTGGCCTCGTCACCTCCAAAAATCACTTCGTCTTCCCTAAAGGCCTTATTCACTTCCAGCAGAATATTGGAAAGACTAATGCTGTTGCATTTTCCGGATTGAGCAGCAAGAACCTTAGAGTTATCACCATAGGAAATTCTGTTTTCAGGATGTTCTTCCCAAAGCCTTCCAGCTTGACAATAATGTGGTCAATTAATTAGGCTTGAAACACAATAGCAATGGAATAGTAGCTTGTTAATTTGCCAATTTACTCTATAATTTACCAGGATATTTATATACAACCAATAAAGTATAGTGCTCTCTATGTGAGATTAAAAGTTTATCGTTTCTCTTGGGAGTTGACTTTGTTTATGTTGCAAAAGAAGCAATAAAATTTTAGCTTGACTTAATATAGTGGATTGAATAGTGAGATAGATTCTATTTAGATCATAAAAATTTGACTTGTGTCATCACTGAAATGCTAATTATATCAAATGTACCAAAAATTGCAAATTGAGGCATGCAATTGAAAAAATTAGAAGTTCCAAGATTAATTTGTTCATTTCTTACAAATTTAGAGGTCAAAATGTCTAATAAGCCCTGGTATATGGCTTGCTCTGTTCTAGAGTTGACGAGTAAATGAGTAAATGACTACTTTCTGCCAAAAGCTATGACTCTTTAATGCTTTTTTAAGGTCCTAATTACCAATACATTTGGGTGGCTACAACAATGGAATTGAAGTTATAAAGGAATAATTTCTTATGAAAAGATGCGACCTTCTTTTTTTGAGATAATGAAAAGATGTGACTTTTTTTTTTGAGAAATATGAAAAGAAAAGATGTGACTTAGACATTTAATTTTACCATCAATTATATTGTTTAGATCTGCGGTTCAGATTAATCCTTTGCCATGTGGGGAAAAATGAAACCCAGTTTCAAGTCAATCCGGAAAAAGGAACCATAACCAAGCATGTTATGTTCTACCCAATTCCAATTTGATCTCAAATTAAGATGAGTGGAAGTCTTGTGATGTCTACTTCAATTGTTAATATGAAAGAGAAGTTTCGTGGGATTGAGATTGAATTTGAATTTCATATCGGAATCACTGGCGGCTGCATCATCATCTTGATGCCCAAAAGTCATGGATATCTCTTTCATCAATTAGTACAAAAATTCTTACTACATTTTCAGTCTTCATTTCAGCTTTTCCAATGGAATCAAGCTTTTACAAGGCACCTCATTTTCCTTTCAGAAATCTCAGAATTCTTCCTCAACCATGTATATATAGCATTCCAAAATTCATATAATTCATTTCAATCTGATGTTTTGAGCAGATTGAAGCATGAAGAGCAGCTGTAAGTTTGCTTGCATTTATCAGTTGATAGCTTTTCTATGCTTAGCATTATATTTACAACATATAAATGGAAATGATAGTTTAGAACAAGGCCAATGGATTACATACTCGAAGACCCTTATATCAGCCGGTAAGAAATTCCAACTTGGATTCTTTTCTCCCCAAAACAGTTCCAGGTTTTATGTAGGAATCTGGTTTAATCTTAATGTTTCAACCGGCCGTACTGTCGTTTGGGTTGCAAATAGAGATTATCCCTTGCTAAGCAACTCCTCTGTTTTTGCAATTCACCCTGATGGGAACATGGTGATTTCTGATGGTAAACTATCCTACATGCTCACAAACAGGACAAGTACTAGTGGTAATGCTAAAACCTTTGCCAGGCTGCTAGATTCAGGCAATCTGGTATTGCAAGATCAGATTAGTTTGAAAATTTTATGGCAAAGTTTTGATTATCCTTCAGATACATTTTTGCCTGGAATGAATCTGGGAAATGATGGAAATTCTGGAGTTACATGGTCATTAGTGTCCTGGAGAAACATAGATGATCCCGCACCGGGCTCTTTCACTTTGGAACTTGGTTCTGATAAATATAATGATTCTTTGGTAATTCTGCAGGGTTCTAAACTATACTGGGCTGTTCCTTTATACAACTTGTTTAGCACTTATGGTTGGTTCCAAAGTGGTAACAACACTATCAGTTGGGGTTTGAGTGACTCTTCTAAGATCATGCAAATGGTTTTGGATGTTTTTGGGCAACTTAAGTTACAGATTTGGTCTGAAGATGACCAAAGATGGTATAATTTAGAGTCTTCTAAGTGTTCCTATAACCGATGCGGAGTTTTCAGTATTTGTGACATGACTTCTGATACACCATGCAGTTGTCTGAAAGGTTTCAAACCAATTTCTGGAATTGCTTTGAGTGAAAATAAGATATCTGAAGGCTGCACTAGAATTACCAACTTGCAGTGCAAAAATGATGAAAATCATTACCAGAAAGATGGGTTTCTTGGGATGCCTTTTATGGATTTTCCTACTGGTGCATTGGTGTTAAATAATAGGACTGCAATAGATTGTGAGACAATCTGCTTCCAAAACTGTTCTTGTGTTGCTTATGCTTATGATGAAAAATTACTTGGCTGCTTGATTTGGAATGGTGATTTTTTCAATCTAAAACAACTTTCAAATGAGAGCATTTATGGGAAAAATTTCTATCTTAAGCTTGCAGCTTCTGAGCTAGTTACTATAGGTAAGAAAGGGTAAATGGGTTGTTTTTCCTTGATTGTAGTATTAATGTAAATGGAATTTACCAATTAGTATATAGTATTTGATATTATAATTTCACAGGGTCAAACTCAACAAATGGGACTATGGAAAATATTATGAATACAGGCAACAAAATGCAGCTATGGACAATTGTCATACCAGTGGTGGTGTTTCTGTCAATGCTTGCTTTGGGCTTCTTTATTCATTGTCTCTGTAGAAAAGTCCCACAAAAAGGTACAATTTCTGCCCTCAGCAATATTGAATAGTAGAATAGTCAATAAACTTCTAAATTTCATTTTTGACTATTTTTTTTGTGAATCATTCAGGAGAGGATTTATTAAAGTTTGATTTGGCTTTGAACTTGAATGAGGATGATAGATACCTCACAGAAGCAAATAAACCTAGTACACATAGGAAGAGGGATGTCAAGCTACCATTGTTTACCTTTTCAAGTGTTTCTGCTGCAACAAGTAATTTTTCACCTACAAATAAACTTGGGGAGGGTGGCTTTGGAACTGTTTACAAGGTAAATTTTTTCCCAAAGCCATTATTATGCCACATGGAGAAGGAACATAAATGTTATTGTTTATTGGATTACTTTTTCAGGGAATATTGCTAAGGGGGTATGAAATAGCTGTTAAAAGGCTTTCAATAAGATCTGGACAAGGCTGGGAGGAGTTGAAAAATGAAGCATTGCTTATAGCCAAGCTTCAACACAAGAATCTTGTCAGACTTTTGGGTTGCTGTATTGAACTAGAAGAGAAGATACTGATTTATGAGTATATGCCTAATAAAAGCTTGGATTTCATCCTATTTGGTATCTACAATTCTGTCATATTTAAACAAATTCTCACTTTAAGATAAAAAATTGGACTGTTTATTAACATCTTCAATATTGATGGAGGACAGATTCAACTAAACGTAAGACATTAGACTGGGGGACGCGTGTTCAGATTGTTGAAGGGATTGCCCAAGGCCTTCTTTATCTTCACCATTATTCCACATTTAGAATTATCCATAGAGATCTAAAGGCAAGCAACATATTGTTAGATGGCAACATGAATCCCAAAATATCAGATTTTGGAGTGGCAAAGATGTTCCAAGGGGACCAACTACAAGCAAGTACAAAGCGAATTGTTGGAACATAGTAAGTTAAACATAAAATGAATATGTCACTATATGCAGAATCTGTCCAAGCATCCATTGATTCAACTTACTAACAATTTTGAGTTAATACTCATTTTCAGCGGTTACATGCCCCCCGAATACGCCCTAAAAGGCCTCTTTTCGGTAAAATCTGATGTCTATAGCTTTGGAGTCTTATTACTAGAGATTATCAGTGGTAGGAAGAATTCTAGTTTTTATCAGACAGAGTCTCTCCATCTTCTTGGACATGTGAGTATGATCTTAAACAGCTTCCACTTTGTGTGATTTTAATGACTTCAAAATTGTTTTACCAATTGTTAATGTGATTGTTTCATGTTACTCTAGGCATGGGATTTGTGGGTCAGCAATAAGGGATTGGACTTGATTGATCCATTGCTGGAAGAAGTACCTGCAGAATTGGCAATGAGATTTGTTAACATAGGGTTGCTTTGTGTGCAAGAAAGTGCAGATGATAGACCAACCATGTCCGATGTTGTTTCGATGCTTAGCAATGAAAGTATGATCGTTCTGTCTCCTAAACAACCTGCTTTCCTGAACATGACAAGCATAACGAACTCATTGTTAGAAGATAGCAAGCCAGAGATCTGCTCTGTTAATGTTGTAACATGTTCTGTTGTGGAAGGACGTTAACCTTTTAAACTTCTCTAAAAATAAGCTTCAATCTGTTTCTCCATCAAAATTTTGTTCTACTTGTCATTCTCAGCTGTAATATTTTATATTTGATGTTGTTTTGTTTTTATAATAGTTTGTATCAGAAAGATGCATATATATCCTAAGTTATTCATTATATTTAACTTGTCACTTAAAATTACCAAGAAAATAATATAAATGAACTTATATAATTATATTGATCATAATCTTTATATTTGTGAATTGTATCCAATCAAAATATTTACTTGGATTGACCACATAACTTGGCCTAGATTTGTTCACTTTTATGCTATAGTTTTTCCCTTTTGTAAAATTAAAAAATAAAAAACGATACAAATCTCGATTTGCTGTAGTTTTACCATATCATCACTTTTTTTTTTAGCTTTATGTTATTCCCATCCCTCCCCGTCTCTGTACATTTCTACAAGGTTTTTCATTTTGTTTGTTTTTATTTTTTGTTTACTGTTTTTTACTCCTGAACTCAGAACTCGTGGGTAAATTTTTCCCGTGAAACAACTAGGATTTTAACTAAACCAACAAGATTTTAACAAACTCTTTTTATCCTATTAGGACACAAATACCATTTAAGAGGACTTTCTTTTCGGGCAAGGCAAGCAATTTATTAAAAGAAAAGTTTTAGGATTTTTTTCTCCTTAAAATTTGAGAGAGAAAAAAGAGAAAAGATATGGGGATTTACTTTTCTGGTGATGTGAAAGGAGATCAACAAGCAGGAGGTGTGATTCAAGGTGGACCAACAATCAATAATAGTACAGCACATAATGATGCCGTTGATAACTTTTTCAGAGTTGGAGGTCAATTTCCTCTTTGTACTCCTATTGAGGTATAAGATTTTCATCTATACTTGTATCTATATAACTATATCTAACTAAAATTTTTATGTATTAGTGTATCAATATACAACTATGATATTTATTTGATTATTGTGTTTTTTGTAAGATTATGATAGAGATTTTGCATCAAGGAATCATTAAGTATTCACTAAATCAACATTAAAACTTTCAAACTTTTTTGTGTGGTTGTATATGTTATATGGGATGAGTGAGGTTTATTGAATTAGTTGCATTCACGGTATTCTTTGCCTATTAATTGGATTTCATTTGCCCAAATTGGTTCTTATTGTCTGGATTGTTTTCACGCTACAACAATTCCTTATGTGGTTGACTAGTTCTATGTACATGAGGTACTGGTGAGGATTAACCTTAAAATTTTGTTCTGTTTCTCTGCATAAATCATCATATGCCAAATATTGATTTTTTTTTTTCACTTATTCTCTCACGGCTAAAATTGTGGTCCAGCTGCATTAATGTGATTCAAATTATGTGCTTTGCAGTTATCTATATCAGCTTCAAAGTTACGTGATCGTGACATTACATCAAAGGTAAAATTTCATATAAGTATATTATTTTCTTCATTTTGTATTTAATTTCATATTCTGACAGTTGATATACTGTAAGTAAGTTTAGTGGGTTTCAGCTGAAAAGGTTTTCATGTTTTCTTGTAGAGTGATCCCATGGCAGTTGTGCATCTAAAAGAAACAAGATGGGACGCTAGAGGAGCTTGGTCGCACAGAAGTTATATTGAACAATCTGAATCCTGTTTGGATTGAGAAGATTAATGTTTCTTATCACTTTGAAACTGTCCAACATTTGGTGTAAAGCCTTTCATATCATCCCAAATGTCTATTTATATACTTGAATTATATTACAGTAATTTTATGTGCAAATTGTGAGACTAATTAACGCTCCCTTCCCCTCTGCTCCAGTTTTCGTGTATATGATGTCGATACAAAGTATCATGACAAACCAGTGAAGGTATGTCAGAATTCATAGTTTTGTTTCTAAATTTAATGAATATTACTGATTTACTGTCAGATTCTGCAGAGATATCAGTAGACACAGTCTAACAATGTCACATTTAGGATGGTTTAACTTTGTTTGTTCCTTATGTGACTCTTTGTCTTTTCTAAGAGAAATTTAGCGATTTCATTCATTATATATGAATATGATCATAAAACTTGAACAATCATAAGGGGGTCAGATTATTGGTCCTAAGATTATTTCTGAATGTGATAGTATTCTGATTCTTTGGTGTCAAAATTTGCTTTGTAGGCACTAAAATTGGATGAGCAGGAATTTTTGGGAGAAGCTACATGTGTTGTGTCTGAGGTGAGTTGCTTTTGCATTAAGTACTGTTCCTTGAGAAAACTGCACTACTTTAGAACATCATGGCAACTATAAGCTATCACATTTCCTTTTGCTTGCTTGTCACAGAAATGATCTTCTAATTTTCAAATGGCTTCATCAGAAATTAACCCCATGGATAATGATTGGTTAAATTATGCTTATTCACTTGTTACTTGGCAGATAGTGACGAAAAGAGATCGATCTCTAACTCTCAATCTCCAAAGCAAAAATGGGGCTGGAGGTTCCAGGGATTTGGGGACAATTACTGTTCATGCTGAAGAAACTAGAGAATCCAGGATAGCTATTGAGATAAAATTGTGCTGTTCCCAGTTGGACAACAAGGACATGTTTTCTAAAAGTGCAAGTACTTTTGATATTTGATCAGCTAGTTTGGTCTGTCCATGTAAATTTATGTCTTCTAACTTCCATAGCATACTTTTTTTTTCCTTGCAGGATCCTTTCTTGAGAATATCCAGAATAAATCAAAGTGGAAAACTTGTCCCAATATGCAAAACAGAGGTGATAAACAACAATTTAAACCCATCTTGGAGACCCTTACATTTGACCATGCAACAATTTGGAAGCAAGGCAAGCTTGCTGTTCTTATGATTCTGATGGCATTTTCTTCTCATTCTTTTGGCACTATAGTTACTTACATAAACTTTTTTTCTGGTTTCATGTTGATTACAGGATACCCCATTACTTATCGAGTGTTTCGATTTCAACAACAGTGGCAATCATACACTCATTGGGTAAGTACTAAAGTTTCCCCTGGTTTCTGCATTGTTGGTTTGGTTCATTTTGATGCCTGGAATGAAAAATGGACCTGAATTTCTTTGTTTAATTTGCTTGATATCAGAAAACTCCAATTATCAGTTGCAGAGTTGGAAAGGCTTCACAATGACAAACTCGGTGCAAATTTGGTTGTCCCGTCTGGTGGTCAGGAGAAGGTTCTCATTGATTTATGCTTGGCATCAGAATTCTATAACCTGAAATTTTATAATGTGTTCAAAATTAATCAAGCCTTTGCCTTACAGGTTACAAAGGGCCAGCTCTTTGTAGATCAATTTATCCAGAAGGACCAATTCAGTTTCCTTGACTATATATCTAGTGGATTCGAGCTCAATTTTATGGTTGCTGTGGACTTCACAGGTAACACAATCTTTTTGCCCTTTAGTGTATATATGCTTAGCTCAGGCCATTATTTTTCTGGTTCATAATTTGCATATATTTGACTAATCCAGCTTCAAATGGAGATCCTCGAAATCGAGACTCTTTGCACTACATTGATCCTTCAGGCCAGTTGAATTCTTACCAAAGGGTAAGGCTAGGTTTGGTTTCTAACATTTTTGTTGAGATTAATGGCCTTGTTTGAAATCCCAGTAAGCAAAAACTAGTGATTAATGTTAACAGGCTATAATGGAGGTTGGGGAGGTCATACAATTTTATGATTCCGATAGGCGATTTCCAGCCTGGGGTTTTGGAGGAAGGACTGGTGGCCAATTATCCCATTGTTTTAACTTGAATGGCATAAATGCCTATGTTAGTAAGGAATCCAATTTTCTAACTTGAGGCCCACGTTACATTTTCTAACTTGCAAGTTGCTAGTTAGTTAAAATTACTTCCTTTTAACAGGTTGAAGGAGTTCATGGCATAATGTCTGCTTATGGTAATGCTCTGCACAATGTTGCTTTGTCTGGACCAACTTTGTTTAGCCATGTGATCAACATGGCTGCGCGAATGGCTAGCGATTCTACCTCAAATGGAGTTACCAAATATTTTGTGTTGCTCATCATAACGGTGAATTAAAGACAATTGTCGATTTTATGCTCGTTAAGAACTTGCCAATTTGCCATAACTTACAATTTTCTTTTGGCCTTATGCAGGATGGAGTGCTGACAGACATCCAAGAAACAATTGATGCTTTGGTCCGGGCGTCTGATCTTCCTTTATCTATTCTCATAGTTGGAGTTGGGAATGCAGATTTCAAACTGTAGGAATAACATGATATATATAGAGCATAGCATTCAAAGCATGGATCAAAATAATTAATCATGTTACTAAATAAATTGCTGAAGCGAAAGAAATCAAACCAGGATTTGGTGGGTCAATTACGGAGCTTTGATCTTCAATACTCGTGGTGGACTTCTGCTACAGGGATGAGCAGAAACCTCACTAATCACAGTGCAAAGCAGAAACCTCACTAATCATAGTGCAAAAACCTTCTTGCTTGACAATGGAGGGAGAAGTTTTTTCTGTAGAAAGAACAAGAGATAAGAGTGTTAACTTACGTAGTTTCTTTTCCCTTTTTATTTGTGAGTGGTTGTATTCTTAGCAAAGATAATTACTTTATTTGGACTAGACCATCATGGGTGTAAAGCCCAAATGTCCAACACAAACAAATGGAGGTACGTATGCCATTGTTTTCTGCAACTCTCAGCGTCTATCAGTTAGAGTCTATGGGAGTTATCACGCAATCAGTTTCAATTACACGTATAATCAAATCATATATTATCAGTTTTTCCAATAATGGAGTCAATTGAGTTGTTGCTTGCAATCTTCTTAATTATTTTGTAGATTCTGGATGCAGATGATGGACGTCGATTGACAAATTTGACAGGCCAGATGGCTACACGAGACACTGTACAATTTGTTCCTATGAAAGAACTGCATAGTAAGTCAATATGTTGCTTGATTTTAGCCTTCTCTATGCTTTTTGTTTTTTAATTGATTTTGCTAATGAATGATGGTTGTTTCTGCAGGTGGGCAGATTTCTGTTGTTCAAGCTTTGCTAGAAGAGTTGCCTGGGCAGTTTTTGAGTTACATGCGTGGTAGAGACATTAAGCCACTCCATGTCAATTGAGTGCATTAATATTTTGGTTCTTTAGGATTCAAAAACAAAATATTGGAATACCATGTGAGTGGTATATACTCATTCTATGTATTACTTCTTTTTTGGTTATTCTATTACTTCTCTCTCAACTAAATCCACATGTAATGTGTTTGTTGTGAATATAATCATTTTCACCATAATCTGTATAGCAAAAACATTTACATATATGAGAGAAAATTTCAAGCGATAATTCTTATGTACATGCCCAAAGGACAATTGGTTATGTTAAAAAGTTCGATTCTAACAATTGTTGTTGTTGTTGTTTGGTTTTTTTTTTCTTCGCATTTGAAACCGTTATGATTCTTTTTTGGTATATTTACAAGTTAACCTTATTCAAGCCGGGTTGACCATTATAGGATAAAACTTTATCAACAATGGTTTTCTCCATTCATAAGACTGATTCGAATTCTAATTATTATAACTAAAATATTCGACCAGCGGACCAAATAGTTGATTTTTTTTTTGAAGAAAAGGAGTAGGACCACATAGTTTTTTTTTGGCCGGAACACATAAATCAATAAATCAACAAATCGAATATATATTTTCACTATTAATTTACCATTTCAACCAATCAATTATTATGGTTATAATTTGGCAAATTCCTTAAATTGGTCCCTGACGTTTACAAAAACACTCAAATAAGGACTAACCCTCTAATTTGGTTAATTAAATTTACAACGTTGCAAAATCAGTTCAAAGCAGTTCCTAAAATCAATTTAAGTCCCTATCGGGTTTATCAGCCCAAAATTTTAGAGTCAATTAATATCAAGGACTGATTTGATCCGATTTTACAATATTAGAAACTTAATTAACCAAATTAAAAGGTCAGCTCTTATTTGAACTTTTTTGTAAATGTCAAGGACCAATTTGAATAATTAGCCTTATAATTTTTTTTTTGCCCATTTCTTAGGCTTATAATTTTGATTACTAAGTATTGAATTAAATTTTTAAACTAAAAGCGACAGCTACTACAAGAAATAAATTAATTGCTATCGTGTTCCTCGTCTGGGAAAAAAATGCTAAACAATAGATACGCTAATCATACGGTTTGTCTTCAAACCGACCTCTTACGAGAAGACCAAAGAAGCCAGCCCACGACTGGGCCGTCTTGTTGACCAGCTGACTGGTCAATCCGCAGCCGACTCTTAATACCATTCCAATAGTTTGATTTTGATTTCATTTATTACATTACAACTAACTAAGTAAATATTGACCCCACAATATTCAACAGTCAAATCTCTCAACAAAGCCTTCATTTATTTTCTTTGATTTTCAAACCTTCTCTCTTTTTCCCTACCCTTACCCGTCTTTGAAATATTGACCCGCGTTTTACCTTTGCCCTTCTGTCTATTTCACTCGGAAAATCAGACTTTTCTCATAATCATATATAAATAGCTTCTTACTCTTTCATTTTCTTTCTCAGAATTCTTACAACAAAGTTTGGGTTCTTTCATTTGTTTCTAAATTCTAATCTGTAATAATCAATCACAATGATTTTGCCATGGAGAAAACCCAGAGCCATCAAGAAGAGCAAGAAGCAGATTCCGTTTGATGATTTGGACATGGAACTCGCAATTCCGACACACTTCCGATGTCCGATTTCCCTAGACTTGATGAAAGATCCCGTCACGTTATCTACTGGGATTACCTACGATCGAGAGAGCATCGAGAGATGGATTGAATCCGGCAACGAAACTTGCCCAGTTACCAAACAAGTCTTGACGAGCTTCGATCAGATCCCCAACCATATTTTGCGACGGATGATTCAAGATTGGTGTGTCGAGAATCGTTCTCGTGGCGTTGAGAGGATCCCGACGCCGAGAATTCCAGTTTCCCCATATGAGATTTCAGATGTTTGTTCGAAGATTGCTGGGGCCACTCGGCGTAGAGATGGGAAAAAGTGTGGAGAATTGGTGATGAAGATCAAGAATTGGGGTAAAGAGAGCGAACGGAACAAGCGTTGCGTTGTGGAGAACGGAATGGGTTGCGTTTTATCTGCTTGTTTCGAGTCTTTCGCCAGTAATTCATTGGAGAAACATGGAAATTTGTTGGGGGAGATTTTATCTGTCCTTTCATGGATGTTTCCATTGGGGGAAGAGGGCTTATCAAAGCTGGGTTCTGAAAATTCTTTAGATTGTATCGTTTGGTTTTTGAGGAATGGGGATCTTTCTGCAAGACAAAATTCAGTCTTGGTACTCAAAGAGCTTCTATATTCAAATCAAAGCCATGTGATTATGAAGAAATTGCTGGAAATTGAAGGAATTGATGAAGCTCTGGTTTATTTGATCAAGGACCCAATTTCCCCCACTGCAACTAAAGTTTCCCTAATGGCCATTTACTCCATTATTTCTTCATCTGTCAGCAATGACAAAATCAGCTCAAGATTTGTGGAAATGGGTTTGGTTGGTTTGATTCTAGAGATTGTTTTTGATGCAGAGAAAAGTGTTTGTGAAAAGGCTTTGACTGTTTTGGATGCTCTTTGCAATACTGAACAAGGGAAAGAAGCGGCCAGTAAGAATGCTTTGATTATGCCTATTATAGTGAAGAAGATTTTGAGGGTTTCAGATTCTGCTACAGAGCTTTTGCTGTCCATTTTCTGGAAACTCTGTAAGAATGAGAGGAAAAATGGTGAGGAAGCTCTTATGATTGAGGCCATTCAAGTTGGGGCTTTTCAGAAGCTTTTGGTGATTTTACAAGTTGGGTGTGGTGAGAATACAAAGGAGAAGGTTAAAGAATTGTTGAAGTTGCTCAATGTTTACAAGAACAGAGTAGATTGTGTAGATTCATCAATGGATTTCAAGTATCTCAAGAGACCATTTTGATTATTACTACATGATTCATTTTGTCTTTAGGTTAGAGTTTAGATCCAATCCAATACATGTACATAGAAATTCAATGAAAAGAGATTCATTCATTCTTTGAACCATTCAAATATGTTTTTGTTCATTTTTGTTTTATTTATTTTAACAAACATAGCTCTTGACCAAAGCTACATTGGGTCATTGCCAACTATTAACATTTATATGGTACAACATAGAATTTTCAGACGTAAAAGCTTTATTCTGCTGATGTAGTTTCCCATGTTTGCTTTTAGGATGTTAATTAATGGACCAAAACTTGTTCTAAATTTTGTTTGCACTCAAGCAAGGCCTTAAACAGCATTGGATTCAACATTGTTTCAGTGTTCAAGACTCAACAAATATGGTTTTTGATCACCAATGTTTCTTAATCAAAGCCCAAACTCTGAAAAGACATGCCCAATAAGGTTTTGGGATGTTGAGCAAAAAAAAAAAAAAAAAAAAACAGAATCCATAATTCCCCTCTATCTGTATGAGCCATTCCCCTGGCTGGGTACACACCACACCAGGTAAACAAAAGGGGTTTCCCCAGTAAATTATTTTCCCTGTTGAAACTAGTTAGTAGCTAGAGAGATTAACCATTTTATTCAAGATCTATCAAAACTAAAATGATTTTAATTTATAGTAGGTTATATATTTGACTATATGCATATGATATGATTCTCTTTAGCTTAACCAAACTAATTTTAATATATGTTGTTATACATTAGCTGTCGTATTAGGTTTAAAGTATTAAATTAAATAGTACTAGTAAGTTGTAATCTAAAGATGAAGCAGAAAACAAATCCAAAAACCATCAGGTGTATTTTATCATATCATCGATTTGGCTTGCCTATAATGACAACCATGCTGAACAGGTGTTTCACTCCACCAATTTCAGTTTTCTGATCAGTTGCTATAAATTCAAAGTGATTCACTTTTGCAATAAATTCAAAGCCAAACATTTCAATTTATTCATAACATAACATAGAGTATATCTAATTAAAATACAATCCCCACATTTCAATTTATTCATAACATACAGTATCTAATTAAAATACAATACGTACACATGTAGAATAGGAAAACACAACAAGACAACACAAATTGACACAGTTTACACATTTATTTTCCGGCTAGAGAAGCCCATTTATTTTATTTTGATTTGTAAACACAATTATTATATATATATATATATATATATATGCCTCGCCTCATTATGTTTGGCTTTGATACTGCGACTTGATTTCTGGATTTCCTGCAATAAATTTTACTTTGATTAGAAAAAAAAGATTTAATAATTAAACAAAATTTCAAAATTTAATTTAATGATATTTTAATGTATGTACTAGCTACTCCATTACTTACTAGCATTTGACCAATTCGTAAGCAAGAGGGACACTGCAAGTGGCAGCAACTTTGTCACTTGGAAAGTATTGAAAGAAAATTCCATTATTTTCTAAAGAAGCGATTAATCCGAACTGAATCTCATTCTGTACGCATACGCAAGAATTGTGCGTGGAAGTCTTGCAGAAATTTAGAATTCTGGACCAGTTTATCATCTCACAAGATCTAAAATTTAAGTCTATTCGTTGAGCTGAGGCCCTTGGAATAGAGGGATCAAACCCCCACAACATGCACAACAACACCAGAATCAAACAAACAACCTTAGGATTAGGAGCCATAGTCATTTGACTAATTTCCTTTTTGGAACAAAGAAAAGAATATATAGAGTGAGAAATATTGGCTTGTGTTTTAGATCACTGCCTTTAGGCTATAGTTGCCTTTTATATCTACAAAAATGAACCTAGAAGCCCCATCACCTTCCTTTTTTAAACAATTAATAATTTGCCAATAATTTCCCTTTTAAATTTTTTTCTTTTTTATATATATGGCAAGGAAAATTTAGTGATATTTAAGTTACATGTGAAAATCAACAATGATTAATTCAAAGTTTTACAAAACAAAAGACAACTCACAAAAACAGTTAATTTACTTGGAGATATTTTTAATAAAAGATCTCCCAAATCTTGAGTAACATGTGAAAGTGAATCATTGATTAATTAAAGACACCCTAAATGTTTATGTGAATTACTAAATACCGCCCCCTTTTTACTAGGTACCGCCCTCCTTTGGACAATTTTGCCATTTTCTTCAAAATTTTCAATTCTCTCAAATTCTCTCAACCTTCAAACTTTCAAAACTCAATCATTCAAAATCATTCAAGTAAAACAACATCAAAACGCATGAACAAAGATTTTTCGGATTGAAAGTATGCTTTTTTTAAAAAAAAGCTAAAAAAACAAATATCTATTTATCATTAATCAAATATTAAAGATCTCTTGCTAATATTGACATATCCATACCCATTTAAATTAAATGAATTATCAAATACTTATTAGAGGACACAAGGAAATTAAAGAAAAATCTAAAAAAAAAAGCCTTTAAAGAAGAAAAAAAAAAGAAAAAAAGAAGAAGAACAGCGGGTCGCGCGACCCGATCGCGACCCGGCCACGGCTAGGTCGCGCGCGGGTCGCGATCCGGGTGCGCCTTTGGTCGTGGGCGGGTCGCGACCCGCCACGGTGTGGGTCGCGTGCGATCGCGGGTCGCGCTGCGACCCGGACCGTGGCGGGTCGC
>AWWV01007493.1:0-20154 GCA_001974805.1 Corchorus capsularis
TGAGATTTGAAAGTTTGAAGGTTGAGAGAATTTGAGAGAATTGAAAATTTTGAAGTTTGAAGGAAAGGGCAAAATTATCCAAAGGAGCGCGGTACCTAGTAAAAAGGAGGCGGTATTTAG
Organism: Corchorus capsularis; assembly: GCA_001974805.1. Classification (NCBI taxonomy): domain Eukaryota; kingdom Viridiplantae; phylum Streptophyta; class Magnoliopsida; order Malvales; family Malvaceae; genus Corchorus; species Corchorus capsularis. Next base: position 121 of record AWWV01007493.1, read on the forward strand.
TAATCCCCATGTTTATTTAGAGATATCAGATACCATGCCATTATAAATGATATCAATTTTTTTTAAATATAACAAGAATCACAAATTTTGAGATATATTAATTATTATATGAATAAAATGATATTAATGACTAAATCATATATCAAGTACTCCCTCCGTCCCAAATTATCTGACTCTTTTGGGTCAAACTAATTTTTACTTTTAACCTTTAATTACAAAAAATATATACACAATCAAATTTTCAAAAAATATGTTTTGAAAAGTTTAAAACTTAACTTAATCAAAACATAATTTTTAAAAATTTAATTCTATATAATTTTTTTATTATTAAGGGTCAAAGTTATGATTACTTTAACCCAAAAAGGTCAGATAATTTGGGATAGAGGGAGTAATAAAATTAGAAAAAAGAAAAACATTCCGTAGATTTCCTAAATCTTAGAAATATTTAGTAGGATATGGATTCAGGATTTGACTCCTCTACAATCTATAAAAAATACTGGAGACTGGATAGACTAGTTCATATTCAGATCAAGACACGTGTACTTTTAAGGGTCAAGTATAGAGCTGGAAATTGGGCGGGTTCGATCACTTCGGGCTCGGATTTATTCAGGTTCGGTTTATGTCGGGTTTGGGCTATGTTGGGTTCGGTCTCATATTCGGGCTCGGGTCGGGTTCGGGTTCAGGTTCGATTTCGATTCGATATTCATAGTTCAATCTGGATCCAGCTTATCCCGATTCAAGTGCAAGCTCTTTTTAAAGATTTTTTAAACAAAAATGATTTTTTATCTTTTATATTATAAGTTTATTGATAATATAATATAATATAATATATAATAATAATAATATAATATAACATAATTATCAATATATATATATATATATAAAGATTGAATATTTGTTAAAAATTACTAACAAAATGATTAATAACTCGACAAGCCGTTGAAAAATGAAAATCCGTCTTCGGAAAAATTACGGTCACATTCACCGACTATTATTAATCAACGTGCACGGTGCAACATTTAAATTAACTGAATTAAATATAAAATACATATTCTAACAATAATTTAAATTAATTAATGCTAATTAATACTAAATTATTGCAAATTAAAACAAATTAAACATTAAATTAAATAAGTCATTAAAATGAAAGCCATAAATTAAACAAATTAAAAACCGATAGACCCTTAATTGAACCACTAAAGAACTTTAGGGACTGAATCATTGAATTGTGATCATTATTATATTCATATATATAATAGTTTTATTTTTTTGGCCAAAATATAATAGTTTTATTTAGTATTAAAAGGAAATGTGATTTTTCTAAACAATAAAACCTTTTATTTTATAAATTATTATTGAATTCAAATTATTTGGGGTTCGGGCTCGGGTCGAGTACAGGCTCGGACTGTGTCGGGTTTGGGTAATTTCGAGTTCGGGTTCAGACAGGTTTGGGATGTTGACTTTTGTGGTCAACTCGGATTTGGTTGGGTTCGGACTCGGTCGGGTTTGGACGGGTTTAGGGTTCATTTTGCCAGCTCTAGTCAATATCTTTTTATTCAGAACTGATGCATTGTACTGGATTATTTTCCTTCTCCCAGTTTTCTCCATAAAAAACTCGTCAATCCATTAACATTATCAATTCATCTGGTGGAGGAATTTAGGCCCGCCGGCCGATAGTCCTCAAAACTTTCCCAAACATAGCCCACTCGATCTCCCTTATCTTCTCTGCCACAGAATAGCAAAATACAAGTATCTTCTCTCTCTCATTGATCTATTTTGCTTCCGCTCCAACGTCCTCCACAGTAGCATCCTTTCCTTACATTTTCTTCATCAAATCATCATAGCTTTTTTTTTTTTCTCTCTATCCGGCCGCTGGCCCTTCGTTTTCTGTTTTTGTTTCTTGGACTTTGTGATTTAAAAAATTTGCTCAATTAGGGATATTTGTTTTTTTTTGTGGAAAACACGATTTAAGTATTATTAACTATCCAGAACAAAACCGTGAGGAAAATAAATTCCCCTTTTTTTTGCCAAAAGGGATTTTTGGTTATTGGAATTTTGGAATGACAGAGATTCGACTTTTTTTTTTTTTGCCTAAACGATACAGTTAGTATTAGGGAAGAAACGTGAGAATTCTAGTACAAAACAATATTGGTGAATGGAAAAATCTTAACCATTAAATGCCTAATATTATACGTGCCTTGATCTGAATATGGACTGGCCTCTCCAGTCCTTTTTTTGGATTGGAGAGGACCAAATCTGTATTCAAGCCTCATCCCTTAGGTAGTACTGTTTGATATTCTTTTCAAGATCACTGCGTAAGATGGTGATCTTATTACTATAGTAATTCTATCATTAGTGATTTAAAATCACCATGTTTGGACTAGTTTAATTAATCACACCGGTGAATATAGATCATCATGTTTGGTGTGATTTTAAAATTAATATGCAATTGAATTAAAAATACCAAAACAACCTTAAATTTCAAAATTCATACAAGTGATAGGATGCTATTTTTTATATCAATTAATTAATCAGTGATTAAAAAGTTAATGTATATTTTTCTAAATTGATTTTTATTTAAATATTTTTTTAAAATAAATGAATATGATTTTAAAAAATGTAAATAAAATTGTTTTTGAAATAAAGATGACATAAATAACCAAGAAAAACAATTAAATATAGGTAACGAACTAATTTTAAATGAGTAAATAGTAATAACTTATTATAATTTATTATGGAATAATTATTCGTATTAATTTACAAGAAAGCAAATTTTAAATACAAATATAGAAAGGGTAAAGTTGTCTAGAATTTTTTTTCTATTATTGTAGCTCGGTGAAGAAACTTTCTCATCCTTTTGGATGGTAATCACATCACCCTCCGAGAGAGTTCTAATCATTGTCGGTGATGTTTGATCACTATTTCAAATTTTTACCAAACACAATATAATGATCTAATCACCGAGCGTAGATCACCTGCCATTTGAGGCAATCACCCCATACCAAACACACACTTAGGGAATACAATAATATCGGAAGTCTCGTTCTCAAGGGGAAAGCCTAGTGGTTTAAGCTTGGTACTTCTTGTGGGAGGTTTCGAGTTCAAATCCTAAGATGGACGGGGTGAGATTATAGAAAACTAGAGGACTACCTCCTATTGTGTAGTCCGTTTCAATCTCATGTTCACGAGTAGCAGAAGGAAAAAAGTCGTAAGTGATACAATCAAATATTTATCTATATGAAATTCACTACCTTAATAAATGCAATAACCTAATGAAGCAAAGGGTACAACCAAACTCACATAAACTAACCAAGCAAAGGGTACAACCAAACTCACATAAACTGACCAGCTCTAGACTATCCACAAGCGCATAGAATCGCCGTAGTGCAACCCAAGTGTCGTATTCACAAAGACAACGACTTAATCATTACTTGTGTTAATACTAGTCATCGCAGACAAGGAAATTAAATCAAAACAATTTGTTTGAGGTTGATTAAAAACTAAATTAAACTAGCCTAACCTACGTGAAATTACTTAATCTAATGTACTTAGCACTAGGAATTGGAAATTCACCTAGCCTAAGGGAGATTTAAATTGGTAATCCATGATTTGAGTCGATGGGGTTTCAATGAGATTGCACTAACCTAACTATGCACTCCGTCGAGCTACACAATCGTATCTAACCAAAAGCTTAACTATCTATTGATATCTTAAACTATTGGAAAGACCCATTAAGCACAAGCAACTATTACCCATCCATTTAATCATTGATTATGTCTAAGCAACAATCAAATGGTCTATTTCTCTAATGGTTTATGGCAAAACTTCATCCGTCGATACCTCACATTACCAACCAATATAAATACCAAGATGGCCAAACAAGACATTTAATGAACAATAACTAGAGAAATAAATAAAACCCATGAGTAAATCATCAAAAATACATAAATTAAATCATCAAGAACTCAATGTCAAAAAAAAAAAATCATCAAGAACTCAATCAAAGCATCCCAATTGTTTTTCCCCCAAACTAGGTTTCAATCCAATCCCTAGCTTGGGTTTTAACTAGACATAATTATAGAAATAGAAAGAACAAAAACTAAAATACTAAACATAAGAAGAGAGGAAAGAAGAAACTCTAATTTTTTAAGTTGAATCTTGAAGAGTGTTGAAGACCCAAGTTGTTTCGCTCTCTACAAGCTCTTCTTCAAGCTCCATCCATGCTCTAGATCTCCTTTCTCTCTCTAAAACTATTTACAAAGTGTTTCTCTTAAAAACAAAAGATAAATAAAAAAGATGATAGACGATAGTTTTTCTCTCCTTCCTCTTCTGTATATACTCCACCAATAAAATGTATTTAATGAGAGAGTTATCCACAAAATGAGTGGAGGGCATGTTGGTCAATCAATGATCAAAAGAGTGAAATGGATGGCCTAGATCAAATCTTGAAGTGCTTTTGGCTTTGCTAGAAACAGCTCGCACTCAATTAGGAATGGTGGGGTTTCAACTTGTCAATGTCTGAATTTAAAGTTGTTGAAATTTGAAACGGTTGGGCTCCAATTTGGAAAACTTGGGTTTCTTTATGCTCCAATATGAAATTTTGTGCTTGCCTCTTTCTACAATTCTATCTTCAAATCTCTCTTATTTTCCTTGCTTGCTTCCACCATGTCCTCTCCATTTGCTTTTATTTTTGCCATTTTTCGTCCTTTTGTACCTATGAAACAATAAGTTCAAAGTGTGAGATATATCATGCCAATTTTCACCAAAAATTTAACACAATTTAATTAGAATTGGCCTAAAAATAGAATGCTACTATAAGTGTATAAAATAAATTTATCAAATACCGATTGAACTAATAACTCGAGTGTAGCCCCATTCTTTTCTAAAGTTTACAATGAGGTAATATTTAATGCATTTCTTTAAAAAAATTGATGCACTGAGTTTACTCTATACACTTATAATGAACTACATAATACCACATCGTTTTGAGAAGATGTGAACAATTCAAAATTCTTATATTAAAAATATATAAAGTTGGAAGTGTAATTATCGTTTTGCTGATCATTAAGTGCATTATTTTATATTATTTTGATTCCATTTAGATTATATTTTGAGTATTAATATTGCACTTTATATTGGTTTTTATGATAACATCTCAAATTTGTGTTTTTGAGCTTGCATGTTTATTTTGGAGAGATTTTAGGGAGAAAATCATAAGTTTCAATATGGAAATTCGATCGAGACTACTCAAGTGCCCATGGAAAGAGGATTCAAGGCTCTACAACTTTCATCAAGGACTTAGAAGCTAATTTGGACTTTTCAGAGAGTGTAAATGATGAAGAAAGATGAAGATTGTCGAAATCCTGATGTTGTCTCAAGTTGGGGCCGGGTTGCCCCTTAGTCCGTGACCAGATCCGACAAGAATTCTCAACATCACAATTTGTTCCAACTTAGGGCCGGATTGACCCCCAAGCGCCCCAAGTTCGGCTTGGCGCAATTTTTCCTGATTTTCTGGTTTTTACGATTTTTCCCTGACTACTCCAAATTCGTTTAGGAATTGTTGTATGCCTATAAATATAAATTTTCCAGTTTGTACGATTTTGATGACATCTCAATGAAATATTAGAAACCACACTATGAAATTTTGATAGCAGTATAATAAAATTTGACATAATCACTTTATAAATTTTGATAACCACATTACGGAATTTTGATAACCTGCCCATAAAATTTTCATAATGACATTATGAAATCTCGAGAGAAATTGAAAATTTCTTAATCTCCCCATGAAATTTTGAAATTTTGAAATTTTGGTAAGCACACTATACTTTTGATAATCTTCTTGTGATTTTGGTAAGCACACTATGAAGTTGTGATAACCTCTGATAAGTGTATTTTAGGTGTATTGCTTTTGATATTAATCTTGACCAAATTGAGTTAAATGGTGCTAATTTTGATGTATTTTGGCATGGTTTTTCTCACACCTTGAGTATGTTGTTTGTAGAAAAAAATGGTGTTAAAAGGTGGCTAAAATGAAGTGAGAATGGAAGGAAATCAAGAAGGTCAAAGCATGCAAAAGATGAAATGAAGAAATTGAGATGAAGAAAAAGGAGTACTGGTCATGCACATGACTAGAGCTAGACATGGGCATGATTGATGAGACCAAATTAGTACATCCATTTTATGTCTATCTAGTATTGGTTTCATTATGTAGTATATGCTATTTTACTCTCAAATATGACGTTTTGCACTTATAGGCCTATTTGGAGAAAAATATACAAAATATTCTAAAAAGTCCATAATTCCCCTGTATGTGGTTTCCCCCGAGTACCTAAAGCTATAACTACACACCAAACCACACCAGGTAGACAAAAGGGCTTTCCCTAGTAAATTATTCTCCCTGTTGAAATTATAGTTAGTAGAGAGATTAACCATTTTACTCAAGGCAAGATCCATCAAACTAAAATGATTTTAATTTATAGGTTATATTTGACTATATAGTAGATTATTTTTCTTATGCATATGATATGATTCTCTTTAGCTTAACCAAACTAATTTGAATATATGTTGTTATACCTTAGCTGTCGTATTAGGTTCAAATATTTAATAGTAGTAAGTTCTAATCTAAAGATAAAGTGCTAATTAAGCTACCCACTTCCAGCTTTGCTAATTATAATGTAGAAAAAAAAATCCAAAAACCAATGGATTCCCATGGAAAACCCAAGTCTTTTTCCACTAATGTTTTCTTCCTTTTCCTCCTCTTGTCAACAAATCTTCTTACTTTCTTCCTTTCTTCAACCCTTTACACTTCTTGCTCTATTCAAGTCCCTGTTTCCTCTGTAATAGAAACCTCTGCTCCCCAATCCAATGCCACTGCTGATTTGAGCTCTCAACTTTCTTCTTCCCAATCTGATGAATTCCTTAGCTTCGTTTCTGGACAGCCACTTCCGTTCGGATTCAACCCAAATTTTGGTTCCGACACCATTTACTCTCCTGTCGGACGCGCCTGCACTCTGTTTCCAGATGAACTCCGACGTTACATGTCGTACGAAGTCAATGGATCATGTCCTAACGACGAGCTGCTTGGCCAGAAACTCCTCCTCAAGGGCTGCGAGCCACTTCCCCGCCGTCGCTGCCGCCCAGCTGCGCCGCCTAAATACACCGAACCCTACCCTCTACCTACCAGCCTATGGACAACACCACCGGATTCATCGGTCGTATGGACAGCTTACGCTTGTAAGAACTACACGTGTCTTATCAATAGGAAACGTAACCAAAAGGGTTTCGATGATTGCAAGGATTGCTTCGATCTTAAAGGCCGCGAGAGAACTCGTTGGACTTCAAAAAAAAACAACGATAAACTTGACTTTACCATCGACGAAGTTTTAGCGACGAAAAAACCTGGAACAATCCGAATAGGGCTCGACATTGGCGGCGGAGTGGCTACTTTTGCTGTAAGAATGAAGGAAAGAAACATAACCATTGTTACGACGTCCATGAACTTCAATGGTCCATTCAACAACTTCATTGCTTCGAGAGGAGTCGTTCCTTTATACATTAGCATTTCTCAGAGGCTGCCATTTTTAGACAACACTTTGGATATTGTCCATTCGATGCATGTTTTGAGCAACTGGATTCCGACGACTCTGCTTCATTTCTTGATGTTTGATATTTACAGAGTGCTAAGGCCTGGCGGATTGTTTTGGCTTGACCATTTTTTCTGCGTCGGTGAGCAGCTGGAGGAAGTTTACGCTCCTCTTATTGAAAGCGTTGGGTTTAATAAGTTGAAATGGGTGGTCGGAAGGAAGCTTGATCGTGGGCCGGAGCTGAGGGAGATGTACCTCTCGGCTTTGTTGGAAAAGCCAGTGAACAACTCTTGGTGATTATTATTATAATTTTATTACCTACTACTTTATTTATGGTGTATAATATTATAAGGTTTATTTATTTGGGTTTGGGACAAAAAGGGTAGGTTTGTAATCAAATGGTAGGGAATCAACTCAATGCACAGTAATCTCAAAATAATGGAAATTTAAGGGCATGAGCCCTTTTTTTTCCTCCATTGCCGAAACAAAATATTTACAAGTCCAAGCAATTGTGTAGCAACCAGAGAAAAGGGGGAAAAAATAGTCCAATAAATTTACATATTTCAAAAAAGGAATTGGCAATGCTTGCCCAATGGGGACTAAGTTCATCTTCTTTGAGTATTGCACATCTGCATAATTAGTTCAAATTTATTGCAATATTCACATTTTTGTGATTTTTTTTTGGATCATGGACTTAATATTGTACCAACTCAGACATCTTAATATTTGTACCAACTCAAAACATCTACTCAAGTTTAATTACAAATTTATTCACAAGTTATAAACAAGTCAAATTTACATGGTATGTTTTAAACTTTGGGACATTATTATCATGGTAAGATTTTAGTGATTATAGTATAACCCTCTAATAGAAGAATTACTAGGTGGGATCGATTCATCACATTATTTATGGAACAATCACTGTTCACTAATATGATGAGAACTCATAGATTTTCTAAATCATATTCAATGATATCTTAATTTTTTTGGGAGCTTACCTTTTATATATTGTCTATTTTGAAAGAGGGCTAAACTTTTGGACTAAATTCTTAGTTGACGTGATAGGGCAGCTCTATTTAATAATTTCCCCTCTAATGCCCAAGTACCGTACCGCCACATTAGTCATAGGACTAACTAGTAAGTTGTGCCACGTCAAATCAACTCGTAAAATTTTCTTTCAAAATCATGAGGTAATCTTATTCAATATCAATATAAGAAAGTTAGGAGGTAATCTTATTCAATATCAATATAAGAAAGTTAGGAGGTAATCTTATTCAAATCAACTCGTAAAATTTATAGGCATAATTTTAGTCCAAGGTTTAGCCCCCTCTCAAAATAAATCATACGTAAAGAGTAATTCCCCAAAATTAAGATTTGATTGGGATAGGGTTTTAGTAAATCTTTGAGTTATCACCAGTGGTTGGTCGACCTATAGCTGATGTGGTAGCTAGGTCAGTTTTACCTAATAATTTCTTCTAGTTATGAGATACTTAAGGATTTACTTTTAAATATGAGAATCTCATTTGCCAGTCTAATGGCAACCAAAATCTAAATTTGAAAATCCAAATTGAGATTTTCTTTTTCTTAATTAGGTGGGTAGGTTGATTTTCATTATAATGCACCTTATTTGGAGCTTGAACAATGTAGCTATATATATTTTCCAACTATCTTGCATATTATGGAAACAAATCACAAAAGAGGAAGAAAAAAGATTTTTAAGATATGCCTACTATATACATCATGTATGTATATATATAATGGTGATATTACCCTAAACAATTGAAATGAAGTTTATAGCAATGGGGAGTAATGGGAATTCTAGCAATGAACAAGATGCTTATGATTCTCATTCTCGCAATGCAAAGAAGATATACCACCGCCACAATACTCAACAAATACAAACTCTTGAAGCGTAAGACCCTACGCCCACTCATATACATCACATCCTTTTTTTTTATTGCCCAAAATATACATCATATCCTTCATTTCACAGCTTTTGAAATGTCAATTTTTTTTTGAAGATTTTCTAATTCTTGATCTTAATTATGATTTAATGCTATACTCAATGAAGATATTTTAAGGAATGCCCTCATCCGGATGACAACCAGCGAAGACAATTAAGCAAGGATCTTGGTTTAGAACCTAGGCAGATCAAGTTTTGGTTTCAGAACAAAAGGACTCAAATCAAGGTGGAGATTTGGCTAAATTTGTTCTCTTGAATGTGTTGCCTTTATTTCTAGCTCAATATTTTTGATGGGATGGCTAAAATTTTTTCATATTGTTACCAGACTCAAAATGAACGAGCTGATAACTCTGTTTTACGAGCTGAGAATGAAAGGATACACTGTGAAAATCTTGCAATTAGAGAGGCACTGAAAAATGTGATTTGCCCATCTTGCGGCGGTCCACCATTTGGAGAAGAAGAACGCCAACTTAGCCTGCAAAAATTGAAGCTAGAAAATGAACAATTGAAAGAAAAGGCAAGAATCAAATAATTACTACTTACGATATATCAACTCTGTTTTTCAATCCCATCTTCATGTTTGAAAATGGGCTTTTTATTTTTTACTTTTTGGTTTTTTCAGCATAAGAATGTCTCCAAACTTCTCTACAAATATACGGGGAAAGAATTTGCCGAAATTGAATCATTATCATCATCTATTTCAACACCAATGTTACCAATAAGTGTCACCACTCAAGAGACGAGATGTTTAGCCCTTCATCACAATCTCGATCCGAAAACTTATAACAACATACACATGGAAAGAGCCATATTGTTCGAAGCTGCTGGCAATGCCATGGATGAGTTGGTTAGGCTTCTTCAAGTGAATGAGCCTTTATGGATTAAGTTACCATCAAATGGAACATATGTTATTCAACGTGAAAACTATGAAAGAACTTTTTCTAAAGCCATTCACTTGAGAAGTCCTAGTGCTCGATTTGAGTCTTCCAAAGATTCAGCAGTGGTATCAATGAATGCAATTCAACTAGTTAATATGTTCCTAGATGCGGTAAGTATGATCAAAATCTATGTTTTTTTTTTTTTTTTTTTTTTTGCTTAAACTTAATTGTTCCTTAAATTTGCAGGATAAGTGGGCTGACCTTTTTCCAACAATTGTAACCAAAGCTAAGACAATTCAAGTACTTGAAACAGGACTGATCGGAAGCAGGCATGGTTCCTTGCAACTGGTAAAAAACATACATAATTGTTTCTTTTTAGTTCCCACTTACCACTTTTTTTTGCCCCCCAATAAGTTACATGATCTAAATTATTGGGTGCAGATGTATGCACAAATGCATATCCTTTCTCCATTTGTTGCACATCGAGAATTCTACTTCCTTCGCCATTGCCAACAAATCAAGACTGGATTGTGGGTGATAGTTGATGTCTCCTATACCGTCATTGAAGAGAGTACTTCCCAATGTTGGAAACTTCCCTCCGGATGCATGATTCAAGAAATGCCTAATGGATGTTCAAAGGTAAGTTATCCAATCCCAAGAACATTCAATCGGTTAATATCTAATTAATGGCTTATTAGCCTTTTTACCACTTGAATTATGGGCCTAAGGATAATTTATCCCCTAAACTAAAATCGAGACAATTTGTCCCCTGAACTTTCCAAATTCATGACAATTTGCTAAATCTGTCAGGCGTAAAATGTCTTAAATTTTTTAAGTTTAGGGGACAAAATGTCCTGAATTTAAAAGTTTAGGAGGCAAAATGTCTTGATTTGAAGTTTAGGTACAAAACGTCCTTGACGCAATTGTTGTTCAGGACGCAAAATGGCTAATAAGCCTCTAATTAATCTATGAACAAGAAAGGGCCTCTATACCTAGGGGACTTAGGGTGTCAAATTTAAGATCTCTCCGGGTGAATTCCAATCTCTAGCCATCTCCTCCAGCGAAAGGACTTTGTGAACTTACTAAACTACATTATTTTGAAAGGCGATTCTGCAACTAAATGTATTGATTGTAGGTCACTTGGGTCGAACATGTGGAAGTAGATGATCAAAAACACACTCATCGTCTATACCGAGACCTCGTATGTGGTAATTCAGCATATGGATCTAAACGTTGGGTTACTACTCTTCAAAGGATGTGTGAGAGATTATATGTCTCAAATGGGGAATCAAAACACGTTCATAACTTCGGAGGAGGTATATTTATTATCAAATTCCTTCTCAAATAAATTTATTGTTGTTTATAGACTAGTCTTTTCATTCATCTTATTTCGCCATGGCTCAGTGATTACTTCATTAGAGGGTAGAACAAGTGTTATGAAGCTTTCCCATAGGATGGTCAAAAGCTTTTGTTCCATCTTGAACATGTCAGACGAATTGGATTTCCCTCAATTATCAGAACTGAACAATGGGGTTCGACTTTCAATTCGCCAGAGCATAGAAATCGGCCAACCAAAAGGTGTTATTGTCAGTGCTGCTACCTCTCTTTGGCTTCCAAATCCATGCCAAAATGTCTTTAGCTTGCTCACAGATGAGAAAACACGAGTTCAGGTTGATCACCTCTGCAATGATAATTCTTCATCTAACTAATTAATGTATGAACATCGTTAATTATATTATGTGATCATTTAGTTTCTGACATTTTGTTTTCATCGTTTACCAGTGGGATGTTCTTTGCGATGGAAATCTTGTAAATGAGATTGCAAACATCTCAATTGGAGATATTCCAAGGAATCGCGTAACCATACTTAGAGTAAGTCTTTTCTTTTCCTACTTGGCTAGCTCTTTTGTATAGTGCCATTAAGCTTTTTATTTACTATCAAGTTGAATGGAAAGAACTCAATACCCCGTAATTAGAATCTTGTATTCGCGTTTGAGTGGAGTGGACTCGACTCGACTCTGAACTAGTGGACTAATATGGCTACCGGATTTGTACAAAGGAAAAGTCTTTAAATTTTCTTTAGCCCCCTGAACTAGTATAGCACCGCACCAATGACATTTTGTCCCCAAAACTTCAAATCACGATAACTTATCATCTGAATTTCCAAAATAGTTAGCCCTTGAACTTCACAAATTCAAGACAACTTATCCCTAACAAAGGGGCAAATTGTCGTGGATTTGGGAAGGGTTTATTAGCCTTTTGCCCCCTGAACTATGAATGTAAGGACACTTTATCTCCTAAACTAAAATAGAGATAATTTACCCCTTAAACTTTTAAAAATTCAGGACTATTTGCCCCATTCTTCAGGGGGCAAAATGTCTTTAATTTGGAAGTTTAGAGGGCAAAAATGTCCTAAATTTGGAAATTCAAGGGGCAAAACATTGTGATTTGAGGTTTAGTGGATAAAATGTCCTTAACGTAATAGTTCAAGGGGCAAAAAGACTAACAAGCCATTTGGGAAGTTTAGAGGGCATGTTATCACGATAATAGTTTAGGGGAAAGGTGTTCTTAACCCTATATAATTGGAAAAAAGGCTAATAAGTCATTTTCTCTCACCTAGTTAAATTCTAAAGGTTAACATTGTATATTATATATGAAGCAGCCTTTTGTTCCTTCGGAGAGTAACATGCTGATGCTTCAAGAAATGAGCGGCAATGAGTTGTTAGGATATATGCTAGTCTATGCTCCAATCAGCACACCAGCCATCAACATAGCTTTAAATGGCGAGGATTCTTCAAACGTACCCATACTTCCATCAGGTTTCATAGTCTCAAATGACGGTCATCGTCCGGAGAGAGGAGTCGGTGCGGCAGAATCCACCAAGTCTAGTGGCTCACTTCTTACGGTAGTCTTCCAAATATTGGTCTCTTCTAACCCTTCTTCGTCAAAGGAGCTTAACATACAATCTGTAGCTACTGTCAATACTCTCATCAGTTCTACAGTTCAAAGAGTAAAGGCTCTTTTAAGTTGCTGTAATAATTTAGATTGACCTTTTCCGCCAATGTTGCTTTCGTTTAAGAATAGGAGTTTAATTTCATTTTTTTTGATTGTGGATTAGAATTTTCCTTATTTAATCCGAAACTGCAATGAAAAGTAAATACTAAATACTTCCTTTTCTTCAAACTTTTTTTTTCTTTTTTTTCCTTACTTTTCTGCAATGAAAACTTTTTTCTTCTCCTGTTCTTCAAACTTAATGATGAAGTGATTAGCTATATTTACGGTGTGCAAATTAAGAATCTCATTATTATTAAGATAAGATAATGGGCACTCACTACACGTGAGTATATATATGAAGATAAAAGATAAAATAGTGAGTATATATGAAAATAAAATAATTAGAAAGATAGTTTATGATAGTTTTCTTTTGTAAAATGGGTAGTTTTTTTTTGAGTGTTGTTTTTTTTTTTTTCCAAATGGGTAGTTTTTATTTTTGGTTTTGAATCTTTTAAAAACTGAGTCTGTCTCTGAGTCAACTTGTAAGACAAACTCAAGTTCTCACATATATACTATTTACTTCCTCCGTCCCATATTATCTGTCCATTTTTCCCCTAAAATCTTGTCCCAAATTATCTGTCACTTAACCACTTTTAAGATAAAATTTCCTTATTAACCCCTATTTAATTTTTCTCGTAAATATAATATTGTGATAATGGGAGAGAGTTCACCATAAAAATAATGGGAGAGAGAAAGGGGTAATATGGGTAGAATGGGTAAAAAGTCTATAGAATTTAACAAATTGATTGATTTTCTTAATATGTGTGAAAAAAGGAAATGAGACAGATAATATGGGACGGAGGGAATATTATTTTTAACTACCATGGAAATTACTTAAAGGCCAAATTGAGGATTAATGTGGTGGCACCTTTTGGCTTTTTTTGGTCTTTTCTCACTTTTCGAATGACTAAAAAGTCCCTCTATGAGTTTCCCCCCCTTCCTTTTCCTGCTACCCCTTTTTTTGTAATTACCCATTTCCCTTTCTTAATTGCTTTTAATTAATGTTTCTACCTCCTTTTCTTTTTTCCTCTCACCAACTCAGCTGCTGCTTCCTTTCAACTCCTCAGTGCCGATCAAGCACCACTCTAGAACAAAGAATGTCTGTGAATCTTATATAAATGATTATATTAATATCCTTATTCAATCGGTTAATCAAGCACCACTCTAAAACAAAGAATGTCCGTAGCGCTAACGCGGGCTAATATGACTTGTTATAATTAATATAGATGCTACGTTTAGGAACATGAGTTTAAAAGAGTGGATTTGGATTTAGTTTTGGATAAAAATTGTAAGGCTATATGTGCAATGTACTATAAATTTCAATAGTCAAAAATACGGATTCTAACATTTTAATTATATCAATTAAAGGTTTAATATTTGCAAATTGGAGCAAATAAGGTTCTGTTAAAAATGGTCATTAATTTTCTTTTCCTTTTTAAATCCAAATGAATTTTTTTCTCTAAATTGTTTTTTCTCTTCTTTTCACTTTTTCTTTCACTTAATTTTATGATTAATTAAGAATCAAATTTTAACAAGAAGCATGCTCGTGCTTCGCTACAGGTGAGGAGATATATCTAAATGCTAGTATTTCCTCCGAATTTATATTAGTCTTCACATGAGTGTAAATCTTTGTTGACATAATTGGGAGAGTTATACAGAGTTGAGCTTGTGATCTAGTAGCTCTTCAGAAAAACTCGTCACTAAACAGTGGCGTAACCACTCTTTAAGTTGTGGGTTCAAATGAATCCACTTAAAATTGAACCCCCTTTGAATTGTTGGAAATATTTGAGGTAAAATAAGAAATTGACCCCACTAAAAAATTGATTTGGGATCAATATGTATAATATATAATTTCATGGGGTCAATATAAATATTAATTTTTTTAATAATTACTTTTGGTTCCATCAAAATTACAAACTACTATCTCTTTTCTTTTTTAATTGTCCAGGTCCATACCCTTTTGTTTCTTTTTAATTGACCCTTATTATTTTCTTTCTAAACATACCTATCTATCAAATGTGAGCTAGTTTTTTAAATTGTAAATAATATGTCAAAATAAAGTTGTTGTCTCAAACATTGATATACTCCTTATTTCTTTGGAATTCAAAAAGTTTGAGATAGTTTCGATTTACATAGTTATGTCTCTTGTGTGTATATATATATATAAAGGACATGGTTATGTCTTGAACATTAAAATCACAATATGTATTGAACCCACTTAGAAAAATTCCTGACTACGCCACAGTCACTAAGGCTTACAGAAGATGGATACTTTATACTTTCATAGCTAAGTTAGTATTAACAGAGATTCATACATTTTATGGCTTTATGCAGAAAGAAATTTACACATTATTTTCAACGAAATATCTCAACGTGACGCATGCAAGAATTCGGAAATTAAGTGAAAATGATTGTAGGTCACCTGGATAAAACATGTGGAAGTAGATGACCAAAAACACACTCATCATGTATACAGACCTCATATGTGGTAATTCAGCATATGGATCTAAACGTTGGGTTTTCACTCTTCAAAGAATGTGTGAGAGATTAACAGTCTCAAATGTGGAAACTAAAAACGTTCACGACTACGGAGGAGGTATATAATTTATTATCAAATTTCTCCTCAAGTAAACTTATTGTTGTTTATATATAAGTCATTGCAATGAATTTATTTTTGGATTTGGTTTAGGATAAAAATTGGGCTTAATAGACAAATTGACCCCTGAACTTGGAAAAAGAGACAAATTAGTCATTGAACTTCCAAAATTACCAAATGCACGACCGAACTTTTATAAAATGGACGAATTATCCCTTTTTGATAGAATTGCTCCAGCTCCGGTAATAAATGGACTGAAATTGAAAGAATTTAACAAAACCGTAACCATCTCTGTCCAAAAATGGCTAATTTTTAATAGAGTTGTACTAATATTTTCGTCCAAAAAGAACTAATTTATCCAGTTTTTACAAGTTCAGCCAAACAAGGGGCAATTTTCGAAGTTCTAAGGCTAATTTGTCATTTTTTACATGTTTAGGGACAAAATTGTCTAATAAGTTGTACGAATTGTAAGGATTCATGCAATGCATTAACCTATATTAAACTTGTAGGATTAGAGTTGAACAAGTAAGATATTTTTTTTTCTTTTCTTTTTGTTTTGTGGTGAATGAATGAATAACCTTAAAGATATCTTATAAATACGCACCAGATATCTTTTTAGCCATATTGATTTTTTATTTATTTAAAGATGATTTAAATTTGGCTCTTCTGTACTAAATTTATATATTTCGGTTCATTTTAAAAAAAAAATTTGAGGAGTAGATATAATATATATTGGGGTGGATCATATGGACTAATTTTCAACTATGAAAGAAAAGTGGGCATGACATAGTATAAATTATGTTAAGATCTTAGTGAGTTTTTGTCTTTAATTCTAGTCGAGGAATTGAATAAGTTGTTGAGAAAATTTAGGTGAAAGTCTCTACATTTCTAGACCTTTCATCTTATTTTATAAATTTCATCCACTTCATATAAAATCTAAATTAACCACGAAATTTATATAATCGGAACATCATTTTATTAATAACAAAGCAAACACATCAGCGAGAGCTGTAAATTAAACGTAAGACCTTAGGTGGTCACTATTGCGCTTAAACCTTATGCTTGGTAGCGGCATATTCATTGACAAAAGCCAAGGAAATGCTTGTTATTTGTGAAAGTTTCAGAATTCCTCCCCTCACAGTTGTTTTGAGGTTTATATTTCCGTTGAGGGCTTTCCCAGAATCTTCCATGCAAGTATGTTCATAAGTTAGAGCGGTGCTCACCCATGTCTGTATATTACCCATCACAAGCTGAGAACTTTTCCCTTTGGCACCTAAACCCATCTCATCAATGGAATCTTTTAACTTATGAAGCGATCCATTTACTTGCTGAACACAATCTTTCAAGGCTGCGATCTCTTTTGGGTTTAGCCCCTTGGTCTTGGAGAGTTTTGTGAGCCATTTTGTTGTGCTATGCATGGTATTAAGAGTGTACTTGAGTGCTGTGCTGGTCAACAATTCAAGGTTGTATTGGACTTCAGATGCATAACGAGAGAAAGTGGTTAGACAAAGGTTGCGGTTGTCTGTGGTACTACATGAATCTTGAATGAAGCCGATATTTTCTCCTTCTTTAGGAGGAGATATGATTTTCCTTGTTGCCAAACATGTGTTTGCTAAAGTTGAGAATTGAATTATCAAAAGGAGAATTAGAACTACTATTGAAGAGTGTGAGCTTGCCATCTTTCTATATTTCTCCTATACAAAGCTTGAAAAATAATTTTATTTGATGTGTTCATGGAAGAGGAAGAATCTCAATTTATACACAATTCAATAACAACTGCTAATCATGGTTTCAACAAAAATGAGGTTCAATTATTAGATTTACCATTTTTCATTAACAAGGTTTTGCCTATATTAGATTAGTTTGTGGAAACAATAATTAGGTAATAGAGATAAGATTTAAATTTAATTAATCTAAAATCTAACAGAATATGTTTAATTAGTTCGTTATTTAACAAAATAATTAATTTCAATAGTTAAAAATATGAATTCTAACATTTTAATTGCAGCAATTAAAGGTTTAACATTTGCAAAGTGGATCAAATAAGGTTCCGTTAAAGATGGTCATCCATTTTATTTTATTAAAATCCAAATGAATATTTTTTTCTAATTCGATTTTTCTTTTCTTTTCACTTTTACTTTTGCTTAATTTCATGATTAATTAAGAATCAAATTTTAACAAGAAGCATGCTTGTGCGTCGGTGCAAATGAGGAGATTTATCTAAAAGCTATTATTTCATCCAAATTTATATAAGTTTTCACATAAGTGTAAATCTTTGATGACAATATTGGCTATATATGGTTGCTTTTTATTTGGGAGAGTTATATGGAGTTGAGCTTGGGATCTATTAGCTCTTCACAAATACTCTTCAATAATGTTTACAGAAAACGGATACTTTATACTTTTGTAGCTAAGTTAGTATTTACAGAGATTCATACATTTTTTTGGCCTTTATGCAGAAAGAAATTTACACATTATTTTCAATAAAATATCTCAACATGACG
The DNA here is from genome assembly GCA_001974805.1 of Corchorus capsularis. Lineage (NCBI taxonomy): Eukaryota > Viridiplantae > Streptophyta > Magnoliopsida > Malvales > Malvaceae > Corchorus > Corchorus capsularis. The sequence goes on from AWWV01007493.1 coordinate 18,702, forward strand.
CATGCAAGGATTCGGAAATTGAGTGAAATGATTGTAGGTCACCTGGATAAAACATGTGGAAGTAGATGACCAAAAACATACTCATCATGTATACAGACCTTATATATGGTAATTCTGCATATGGATCTAAACGTTGGGTTATCACTCTTCAAAGGATGTGTGAGAGATTAACAGCCTCAAATGTGGAAACTAAAAACGTCCATGACTACGGAGGAGGTATATAATTTATTATCAAATTTCACCTTAAGTAAACTTATTGGTGTTTATATAAGCCTTTGCAATGAATTTATATTTGGATTTGGTTTAGGATAAAAATTGGGCTTAATAGACAAATTGATCCCTGAACTTTAAAAATGGACAAATTAGACTTTGAACTTCCAAAATTACCAAATGCACGACCGAACTTTTATAAAATGGACGAATTATCCCTTTTTGATAGAATTGCTTCAGCTCCGGTAATAAATGGACTGAAATTGAAAGAATTTAACAAAACCGTGACCATTTCTGTCCAAAAATGGCTAATTTTTAATAGAGTTGTACTAATATTTTCGTCTAAAAAGAACTAATTTATCTAGTTTTTACAAGTTCAGCCAAACAATGGGAAATTTTCGATGTTCTAGGGCTAATTGGTCATTTTTTACATGTTTAGGGACAAAATTGTCTAATAAGTATTACGAATTGCAAGGATTCATGCAATGCATTAACCTATATTAAACTTGTAGGATTAGAGTTGGACAAGTAAGATATTTGTTTTTCTTTTCTTTTCTTTTTGTTTTGTGGTGAATGAATGAATAACCTTAAAGATATCATATAAATACACATCGGATATCTTTTTAGCCCTATTGATTTTTTATTTATTTAAAGATGATTTAAATTTGGCTCTTCTTTAGAAAATTTATATATTTCGGTTCATTTTAAAAAAAATATTTTGAGGACTAGATATAATATATATTGGGGTGGATCATATGGACTAATTTTCAACTATGAAAGAAAAGTGGGCATGACATAGTATAAATTATGTTAAGATCTGAATGAGTTTTTTTCTGTAATTCTAGTCGAGGAATTGAATAAGTTGTTGAGAAAATTTAGGTGAAAGTCTCTACATTTCTAGACCTTTCATCTTATTTTATAAATTTCATCCACTTCATATAAAATCTAAATTAACCACGAAATTTATATAATCGGAACATCATTTTATTAATAACAAAGCAAATACATCAGCAAGAGCTGTAAATTAAACGTAAGACCTTAGGTGGTCACTATTGCCCTTAAACCTTATGCTTGGTGGCGGCATATTCATTGACAAAAGCCAAGGAAATACTTGTTATTTGTGAAAGTTTCAGAATTCCTCCCCTCACAGTTGTTTTGAGGTTTATATTTGCATTGAGGGCTTTCCCAGAATTCTTCCATGCAAGTATGTTCATAAGTTAGAGCGGTGCTCACCCATGTCTGT
>AWWV01007494.1:0-28884 GCA_001974805.1 Corchorus capsularis
CTCTAATCTAAACTAAGATCTAGTGGGTCTAAATAAAAACAGTTGCTTTTATCTTATTTTCGAATGATGCATGAATTGGTGAATTTTATTTTAATCAGTAAACATCAGTGTACTTGAAATTAACCCGAGACCCTTCCCACGCATTATGGGGGTATTTCGGGAATAATTCAATCTCGGAGCGAGGACCAAAAATTCGTACCCGAGTACATTTATTTGGGGCCGACTCGTCATTGTAAACAACTACTGTTTACTGATTCTTACTTAGCTAACTCTCATGAATGACAATTAAAATAGCATGAAAATTAGATCTTATTTACATGCATTAACACAAGTCTACCCAAATACAACTCCATAAACCCTTCCCGCGCATTATGGGGGTATTTATGGAATAAATCGGTCTAGAAGGATCTCCCAGAAATTCGTACCCGAGTACATTTATCTGAAAGGTCCTTCATCTCGGCAAAAGACAAGTGTTAATGCATTTTTGAATGTAACAAGATGATATATAACATGTATAACATGAATTCATATGATTCTACTTTATCCCTATACTAATTACTAATTTATTACCAATCCCAAAGGCTTAGTTAGGCCGATAACTTGAATAATTAATGACTTAAAACAAAGGGAAACAAAAGCTTAAGGGCCAAAACAGACGCACTGGGGACCTTTCTGCACACTAAAAAAACAATCAGTAAAGTTCAGGAATCATCAAACATGAATAAAGCAAATCAAGGACTCAATTGCACAATCACCTTATGAACCTAAAAACAAGTTATTAAAACTAGAACTATTTCCTTGTTTTAACTCAACCTAAAAGAATTAATTCTTTAAATTTAAGTTTTGATTCTTAAACTAAGATCAATTCAAATGGATTCACCAATGCCTCCTTGAGTTAATTCTTAATCAAAATAGTTTGACCTTTTAATTCAAAACTTAAGTTTCCCAAATTAAGATTAGCCCATAATGATATAAAAATCAATTATCGTGCTAATTTTAATTTAAAAATTCAAGATTTAAATAAAAAATCTCATTTTTATAATTAAAATCAACTCAAGAAGTAATCAGGAATCCATCTTTGAATCAACTATAGTTTAAAAATTAAAACTTTATACTAAAGGCTCAATTTCTTTTAGATCTAAATTAAATCCTAAGGAAAATCATCATAATCAAATTCTAGTCATTTATTTATTTATTTCATCATATTATAACCAACAAAAATCACAACTTTACCATGGAAACTTAAACCAAAACTTCTTAGACAAAGAGGACCCTTAAAAAACAACATAGACTTAATCCACCATATTTCATTATCAGAAAGACAAAAACCTTACACTAATAGTTTAAAATTCAAACAAAGTTATCATCTTAATTATCAAACTAACACTATAAAGACTAGATCTACCATAAACATGCACCAATCAATTAAATATGAAATCATTTCTAACATAAATCATAATAAAACAGTCCCAAATTGATTAAAACGGCAGTCACAAGTCCAAAATTGCATAAATCATGCTGAAATGAATTAAATTGAAAAGAAAGGGAAATTACCTGCTCCAAAACGACGCTGTTTGCCCTAATAAACCCTTCTTAATCGCGTCTTCTTCTTCCTCTTACTGCTTTTTCTTTTTTCTGTTTCGATTGCTTCTTCTTCCTCTTTGAAAAGCTTAGTTGACTGCCTTTGCAACTCACGAACCCGAAGCTTTTATGGCTGCCGTCGCTCGGACTTTCCTTCAAAAGCTCGCCGCGGCCTCCTTCGAACCGAAAGATTTGAATTTAAGCGATTTCGAAGGTGACCCGATCCTTTGAAACCACAGATTCCGACGATTCCACCATCGGAAAAGCTTCGAACTTCCAGGTTCTACTCCACTTTCCTCCCTCTATTCACCGATGGGTTCAATCTCAGGTAAATCCCTCTTAATCGAAAACCCCCAATTCAATTCCTAAGAATCCTAGATCTGAACTTTTTCCTTCTCTAGTTCCTTTCTCTCCCTAATTCATTTCCCTTTTTCCTTATAAGATTTCGGCTTCATGTTTATTTGTGAATTTTTTTGTTTGTGTGTTCATCAAAGAAAGTAAGATATGATCAGTGAGAGAGGATGTTTGGCTGTGTGTGATTCAGAGAGTGTGTAGAGAGAAGTTGTTGAATTGTTGATATCCGAAAGAGAGAGTATTCGATTCCCCTTTATCTATTCCTTTCGATTTCCCTTTTCTCCTCCCTCCTTCCTCGCTAACCGATTCATTGTTGTCTTTTGTGCAGGTGGCTTCCTAGAAAAATGGGATATGGATTGAATCTGAAATGAGCTAGTTGCAACGGTTTGAAATCTTCTCTCACTAAGGTTGCGCATTCTCTCTCTGTAACTGTTTTCCCTTTGGCCTGGTTCCTCTATTTTTTCTCACATATTTTCCTTTACAAGTGGAATTTGTTGTGCACGTGTGAAGGGTAGTGAGCTGGCCATTTTGAAGTTCACTGGAAATCAATGCAAACTGCCACAGGGGTAAAATTTCTTACTCTTTGCAAATGCTTTAAATTTCATGTTGTTGCTATGTTGCTATGAATGAATGTGTACGGAATGCCAGATATCAAACCATGTTATGCTATGTGCTTAAGCTTAATGACTGCCTTTGCAATGCCCTGCTGCTTGCTAGCGTAATGACTGTCTTTGCAATGCCCTGCTACTTGCTGCTAACTATCTTGATCCTTATTCGAGCATGACCCTCAGCTCTGTTTTTGCAACTCTCTATCTTCGGGATGTTCATTGTGCTCTTAGGACCCTGTTTTCTGTTGTGAATCCTAAACTGCTAACCAATACTCCCACCGTAGTAGTCATTCATGCAATGAATAATCCTGCTAAGATGCTGATATAGGCAATTTAGACTCTGAAATGCTTGAAGTTAAATGCCTCATTCATAAATGTAATGCTATCACATAATGGCTTCTATGTTCTATTGACCCATTTGCTGGCATATATACTTGCTGCAATTGCTTTTGTCTCTCTAACTGCAAAATGAATATTGTATGGAAAAATCCTCTATCTTTATGTGACTGGCAGCAAAAATATGATCCTGAACTTCTTACTCCATTTCCATTATCTACCCTTGTATGGACTGTCACTTGACTGTTGCTTTGTTGTATTGATGCAATCAAGTATTGGTGCATTGAAACGTATACAGGTGAGCAACATGCTCAATTAAAAGCACTTAAGGCAAGTCACTTGATCATTAGGACAACTCTAAGGAAGCACAAAGTGTTTAAAGGGAAAGAACCAATTAAGAGAGAATCAAGCAGCACAACTGCGCAAGGATATGTGGAATCATGGCGTCCCATCCATTATAGCAAACATTTACAGTAAACTCTAGGAATACAAAATCTTTTTTTATTTTTATTATTTCCATTTTTTTTATTTTGTATCTTGAGAAATATGTAATCTAAAACATGAAATATGAAATGCAAAATGAGAAATTATAATTTTTTTTTTGGTTTTCCTTATTTCCAATTTTTTTACTCTTTGAATGTAATCAATTAGATAATTGCTAATTAGTAAATTAGATCCTAATATATATATTATACTAATGACTCATACTAAATGCCAAAGTGCACATTAAGATTTTTTTGGGTTTCTTTTCAAATGCAATCTAGATGACTAAAAATGAATTAGCTAGTCTAAACTAAAAGTGGACTCAAAATGACCAAAATGCCCCTGAATGCAAAAATGACCTAAATGCCCCTAGATGTCCCTAATGCCAAATAAGAAATAAATTGATTTAAATTGAAGGATACAGGACAAAAATGGGTGTCTACAGGAAGCCTAGTTTGGTTTTCCTTCTCAACTTTCTGATGGTCTTGAAGAGCACAATGGAGCTAATGGAGATCATGCTACAGATAAACATGGAGATGTCTCGGATATTCAAGAAGCTGCTAGAGTTGATCCCGGATTGAAAGGAAGCTTGGAGGATAAAGGAGATGAAGGGATGGCACATGACCGGCCATTGCATGGAGCAATCGCACAAGACTGGGCACATGACCTGTCACGCCCCGAACCCAAGTCTCGGAGCATAACAACGCCACACACTCATGAGGCGAACCCCAAGAGCATGTAAGGCTAGCTATCGATCCAACATAATATAATAGGTCCAAAAATAAACTTAGCCTCAATATTTAAACTTTAACAAAAATTTAAGTCTCAACTAAACAACATTAAATTTCAATTAAGTTCCAAAAGTCCAAGTCTATAGCGGAAGCTAAAATGTCTAACGATCACTCTCCCAATGCAATCCCCAATGCTTAATCATCATCACCTGAAATATATAAACCACATAGGGAGCTAAAGAGCCCAGTAAGTAACAAGATCTAACTAGGTGGATCAAGTACAATAAAACCATACATACTATAATAGCAAATCATAATTTTCACATAAACATATTCGATAAACCAAAATCACTTTTTCACTTCAAAACAATACACTTTATTTCTCATTCCAATAAAAGTTTAGTTCTTTTCAGGCTGCACCACAATCGCAATCACAATCTCACTCACAATCTTGCCAACAGTTAACCCCTGAGGCACGGGTCCACTCTTACCAACAGTTTAACCCCCTGAAGCACGGGTCCACTCTTACCAACAGTTTAACCCCCTGAGGCACGGGTCCACTCTTACCATCAGTTTAACCCCCTGAGGCGCGGGTCCACTCTTACCAACAGTTTTACCCCCTGAGGCACGAGTCCACTCTTACCATCAGTTTAACCTCCTGAGTCACAGGTCCACTCTTACCATCAGTTTAACCCCCTGAGGCGCGGGTCCACTATGCACAGCCATCCAAGGACATTAAAACACATTTTCACATTCCCAAATCACTTTTAAAACCATTTCAATTCCAAAACATTTATTTTGCATACTTGATCCGATTTTACGAAAACAACGATACTCTGTCAAACAATAAAACACTTTCAATCATTTATAGCAAAACAATCCATAAAATAATTGATAAATCATATTACTTATAATACATATAATCTTTGAAAACACTAGAAAGGTCCGGCCACTTAACTGATCAGCACACACAATCACAACACAATTCTTGCAACGAACAATGCACAATCAAGAGCCTAACAATATTAATTACGCATTAGAAAACAACACAAACATTATGCATAAGATGCATGACCAATATACCCTCCCACAATCCTAGAAATATTTGGGGAATTGTCAAAATCCTTTTGAAAACCTTTGCAAAAATCCAATTTCCATAATATCCACAATTTTCACAAATCATGATAACATTAGGAAAATACACTTTAATATTTTCAGAGAGTGAAACAACAATTTTAATAGATCATAAATAAGATAATATAGTATTAGAATTTCTGTAAAAATTTAGGAATTTAATTCTTTAAAAATAGGTCACACTCTCCCCATATATTTTCATAAGAAAATAAATCATAGAAAATATTCTGTAATTTGGAAAATTATGGGAAAATACAGAAAAATCATAAATATTTCAATAAACGATTTCCCCAAAAATCACTATCATATCACCTAGGGGTGGACTACACTCTCCCTCGCAAAATCTGCCCGAGAGTGGGCTTTCAGAAACACTGTTCATCTTCTTCCTCAAACAAATTCAGAAATTCCAGATTCGTCCCATCGACCAAGCAACTTTGGGACTTCGATTCTCTCTCTACAAAATGGATATGAACGTATGGTTGACACCTATTGGTAGATCTCACTTCCTAATACAAATTCATCACAATTTTCGACTCTAAACGCCTCCGGTTTACCGGATTCCGGCAAGGAAAGTGGGGCTGTTGATCACAGTTTACATCTAGGGTTTATCAACTTAAAAACATCAGAACTTTCAATCTACACAACGAAATCGAGTGATTCCAAATCCTATGGACTCCTCATGGCCAGAGGAATCTTTTGATGCCAACTTAGTGGTCAGTGCCTCGCCGGTCGGCTGCCGGTGACCGGAAAATTACATATAGTCCATTTTAAACCCTTTCCTAACATGCAACAATGGTGGAAAGTTAAAGAACTAACCTTAGAGCACCCAATAGAGATGAAAACAATGGAAAATAGCCTTCAAAAGAGCTCAATACGTTTTTCCCCTTCAAACCAATATTCGAACCCTAACTAATGGGATAAATATGAATTTATAGTTAGGTTAAAGCTCTAACTAATACCTAATTGGGCTAAATAAACTAATAAGGCCCAAAGTCACACAAAAACAATTATGGCTATTATTTGGGTCAGGGTCTCACATGACCGGCCATGGCATGGAGCAATCGCACATGACCAGGCACAACCCGGGCATAACCGGCCATTTGATCCTTTAGCCATTCCACTAGGTCCTATGACAAAGGCTCGGGCTAAAAGGTTCAAGGAAGCTTTATTGGGCTTGGTACGAACTCATCTTGGAGGTTTGAAGTCCATTGAAGATCAATTGGAGAGCATTGAAGACATCAAGCCATGGAATATTCTCAACGATTCCAAGCCATGCACTTTGCTTGAAATCGTTGAGCATTAGAGCTATCATTGTGTAATTCGGTCAATTGGGCCTATATTCTATCTTAGATTAGTTATTTAAATAGTTTAGAAGACATTGGGTTGGGCCTTGTTTGACTAAGTCCAATCCTTACTTAATTATGTAATGTTATTTACTTTTCCTAGTAGGACAAGGAGTAGGCAATTTCCTTGATCCTTCCTTTATGTTTATGCCGCCCTTAAGGCTTTAGGATTAGGGAGAGGTGTGTCCCCTACTACTATATAAAGGGATCATCCCCCTCTTGTAAACACAAGTCAAGTTATCAATAAAATTGAGAGATTTATTCACCCATATCGATTATTTGGCTTCATTGTTCTAGTTTAAGCAAACTTAGGGTTCTTCAATCTTGTAGAGTCCTAGCAAGCAATTAGGTTGTGATTGCTTAATTGTTTATGAATCTTGTGATCTTAAGAGTTCAATTGCAGGTCTAGTTGAATACTTAGGGCGACGAACGAAGGGATTAAGCTTTGTGAAGATTGTTCAATCGATTCATCAAGGAGTGGAGGAACTTCAAGTCGACTTTGGTGGCTATTCAAAGGGTAGATTTGAATCTAACACAACTAGATTCGTATCAATTGGTAATCAGAGCATAGGTTGTCATCTTCAATCGGTAAATCTATACTTCTATTCATCTATCATCAAGTTTTTCATCCATCTCATTCATCTTCTTGAAAAATTAAAAAAAAAATCAGAAACTTTGAAAAATCATAGCCGATTCATCTTAACTCCGTTTGCTTTGAAATTTTACATGTAGAGTCCTTATAACTAGTAGTTATATCGAAAAATCTCAAAAAAAAAATCGACCAGAAACTTGTGATTTTTGTTATGGATTCGTTTGAGGTCGAAAAGCTTTGAAATTTGAGATTTAGACTTCTTTTAGTGTGATCATTCTGGGAAAAATACTGAAAAAAAAATCATAAAAATTTGTAGCTCTAATCGCAATTTTGGGTTCTAGGGTTTAATCCAGGTTATTTGGGAATTAGGGTTTATCTTGTGCAATTGATTCAATTTGTTGCAATTAACCCTAATTGATTGTGTGATTGAGATCCTTGGGTTGCTTTTGCTGTGAATTGAGATTTAATTTGAAGAATTTCAGGTTTGAAACCCTATTGGAAACAAGTGGTACAAAATTGGATCAAGTGGTACTAGGGTTTTTACTAATCGAATTGATTGTTTGAATTGTGCTTGAATTGAGTTTTTGTGCAGCAAGTTTGGAGAAGGAACTCGACATACAAGGCCTGCATAAGTGGTTTGGTTTTGGTTTTAGATCACTTTCCTTTGATTCACAAAAATTTTGCTACTAATTGTTTGTTCCTCAAGTAGGTCACGAGAAGAAAGGAGTTCTCTAACGAGTTGCTCTTATTAGGCCTATTGAAGCTAGTAAAAGGCATAATCTTGTGAGATCATCAAGAGAGTAGTGGACCGCCGATCCATATGAATTGAGTGCAAACACGAGAGCACAAATCAAGGTAAACACACACACACTTGTGAGGAATTTTTACTACTAATCTTAGCTCTTTTGTAGGTACAATGGGAGATAGACAAGAAGAGCAAAATCAAGAAGTAAATACGAATGCCATGTTGCAACAAATCATGCAACAACTTGGTACTATGACAACGAGATTGGAGGCATTAAAAACTCGAAATCAACAAGCTCAACAAGGAGCCAATGTCACAATCAACAATAACAGAATTCAACTTCCACCACCAAGGCAAGTTGCTAGGTTGGATCCAATGGAGAGATTGAGGCAACAAGAGCTTGGAGGTCAAGCAATCAATGAAAACATGCGGCCTAGGAGGGGAGTTGAAAGGGAAAGAGAGGAGCCTAAAGACAACATCAAGTACAAAATCCTTAAATTCAATGGGAGAGGGTCACCATCGGATTACTTGGAGTGGGAGGCAAAATTGCATATGTACTTTGATTATTATCCTCATGCCGAGCCTAAGAAAGTGCAAATTGCTACTCTTGAATTTATGGAGAATGCTTTGAATTGGTGGAATCAATTGGTTCAATTAAGGAGAAGAAATTTAGAGAGGCCTATTGATACTTGGTTGGCGTTGAAAAGTTTAATGAGAAAGAGATTCGTTCCAAGCTACTATACAAATTCTCTTTATCAAAGTTTGCAATCTTTGAGGCAAGGAACACGGAGTGTTGATGAGTACTACTCCGAGATGATGTTGTTGATGTCTAGGGCCGAGGTTGATGAAGCTCCACAAGACACTATGGCTAGGTTTTTGGCGGGGTTGAATAGAGAAATTCATGATATTGTGGAGATGCAACAACACTATGATGTTGAGGAGTTGCTTCAACATGCATTGAAGGCCGAGAGTCAAGTGAAAAGGAATGGCGCAAAAAAGAGCTTTGCATCATCATCTAGCTCATGGAAAACTCCAATCAAGAAAGATGAGAAATCATCCAACAAGGAGAAGGAGTTGGCGTAAAAGGGAACAAGCCCTAAATCCGATTCTAAATCTTCATCAAGTTCTTCTTCTAAGAATCATGTTAAGTGTTTTAAGTGTCAAGGATTTGGTCATTATGCTAACGATTGTGTTAACAAGAAAGTGATGTTTTTGAATGACCAAGGAGAAATCGAAAGTGAAGATGAAGAATTTGCCTTAAGTTCTAGTGGTGATGGAGGTGATGAGAGGGAATTTGCGCATGATGATGAGGATGATGATGGTGATACACCAGCACTCTTGAACTTAGTTGCAAGAAGAACTTTAAGTGCCTACGTTAAAGGAGATGTGAACAATCAAAGGTAAAATTTGTTTCATACTAGGATGTATGCGAATGGGAAACCTAATAGTGTGATCATTGATGGAGGGAGTTGTACAAACATAGCTAGTGTGTACTTAGTGAAAGAGTTAGCGTTACCTACCACTAAACACCCTAAACCCTATAGTTTAGGATGGTTTAATGATAGAGAGGAGATTAAGGTTAACAAACAAGTTTTAGTTTCTCTTTCTTTGGGCAGGTACAATGATGAGGTGTTATGTGATGTGCTACCAATGCAAGCATGACATGTCTTACTTGGTCGGCCATGGCAATATGACAACAAGGTCCATCATGATGGTGAGACAAATAAGTATTCCTTTACTTGTGGTAAGCGTCCTATTACTTTGATTCCTTTATCACCTCAAGAAGCTTTAAAAGATCAAATAAAAGTGAAAGATGAGTTTGCTAAGATGGAATCCGATTATAGGGCTAAAGAAAAGGCTAAACATGCTAATTTGAATGTGAATTGCGATTTGGTTGATAAGTATGCTAGTTCTAAGAAAGTTGTTAAAGAGTGTATGTTAGCTACTAAGAGTGAGATTAAAGAAGCTTTGAATGATAATTCTATTTTGATCTTGCTTTTGCTTAAAAATACACTTGTTGCTACTAACAACTTGGAAAAAGCGCTTCCAAGCAACATTGTTTCTCTTTTGAGTGAATATGTAGATGTGTTTCCTGAGGAGATTCCTAGTGGTTTACCACCGATTAGGGGAATTGAACATCAAATTGATTTCATCCCTGGAGCGCAAATACCTAATAAGCCAGCTTATAGGACCAATCCTGAAGAAACAAAGGAGTTGGAGAGCTACTACAAAAGGGTTTTGTGCGTGAAAGCCTTTCTCCATGTGCAGTTCCTGTTTCGCTTGTTCCTAAGAAGGATGAAACTTGGAGAATGTGTGTTGATTGTAGGGCAATAAACAACATAACGGTAAAGTATCGTCACCCTATTCCTAGATTAGATGATATGCTTGATGAATTGCATGGTGCTTGCTTATTTTCAAAGATTGATTTAAAGAGTGGCTATCATCAAATTCGCATGAAAGAGGGTGATGAATGGAAAACTGCCTTTAAAACTAAGGTAGGGTTGTATGAATGGTTAATGAATCATGTTTTGAGAGCTTATATTGGCAAGTTTGTTGTTGTTTATTTTGATGATATACTTGTGTATAGCCGAAAACTAGAAGAGCATGTTAGGCATCTAAGATGTGTGTTAGATGTACTTAGGGTTGAGAAGTTGTATGCTAACCTTAAGAAGTGCACCTTTTGCACAAACAAGCTTGTTTTTCTTGGTTTTGTGGTGTCATCGCAAGGTATAGAAGTTGATGAGGAGAAGATCAAAGCAATCAAAGATTGGCCAACTCCCACCAATGTTGGTCAAGTGAGATCTTTTCATGGACTAGCCGGATTCTATAGGAGGCTTGTTAAGGACTTTAGCACCTTAGCCGCACCTATTACTAGTGTGATGAAGAAGAATGCACCATTCAAGTGGGGAAAAGAACAACTAGAAGCATTTGAGACCTTGAAGGAAAATCTAACTAATGCTCCTTTGCTTGTTTTGCCTAACTTTAACAATACTTTTGAGATTGAATGTGATGCGTCAGGGGTTGGAATTGGAGCTGTTTTGGTGCAAGGTGGGAAGCCCGTCGCATTTTTTAGTGAGAAATTGAATGGGGCTGCATTAAATTATCCAACCTATGATAAAGAGTTGTATGCTCTTGTGAGGGCGTTGCAAACTTGGCAACATTACCTATGGCCTAAGGAATTTGTGATTCATACGGATCATGAGAGCTTAAAGTATTTAAGAGGCCAACAAAAGTTGAACAAGAGTGTAGACACCTCTTTTTGAATTGGCGATTACCTTTTGTTTTTACCCTTTCTAAAGTTGGTCCCAATTAAAAGCTTCTAAATTATGTGCCTTTTGAACCCAAATTATAGCTTTTCTCATCTAGTTAAACTAATATGGGATTAATTGATTCTTAAAAAGTCCAATTAGTGTTATAATTGATTGGTCTTTATCTAGTCCAACTAATCCGGTATTAGCTCAATTAGAAGTCCAAAGGCTTTTAATTTGGGCCTTAAAAGAAATGGAATCAGAAAATGAATTTGAAGGTAATCGTTTTAATTTTCATTAACATTTACCAAAGCAAAAAGAGAAAGAAAAAGGAAGGGTCTTTCATTCATTCATAGTAATTGAAAATTAAAAAAAAAAGAGTTTGCATTTACATTTTTCTTTACTAAAGTTTTTACATTTACTTTTAGGGCATACAAAAATGCAAAACAAAAAAAGGGGGGGAAATTTGATCTTTCCCCTTGCCCTTGTCTCTTGGTGCTCCCCAACTTTAGTTTTAGGCCGCCACATACCCCATTTGCCATGCATAGGTGTCCAATTTGGCTATGTGTCATCATTCGATGATGGCCACTCTCTTATTCAGTGTTGCCAAGATGAATCAAGGTAGGAAATTAAGCAAAATTCAAAGGGAATGGAGGATCTGTAGGAAATTTAGCTGGTTAGTTCAAAGGAAATTGGTAAAAATGCAAACACTGGCATGATGAGTAAGCAAGTCAAGCAGTTTCCAGGGGAGAGGGTAACATGGAGAAATCTCAAAGCCAGCAAAATAGGCGATGAATAGCAAACTGCATTACTCAGTTTATCATTACCGCAATAAGATTATCAGGGCAAAGCATGCAACAAGTTAATTACATGGACCACATTTGCAAGATAATTTCAAATAAGGGAAGAGAAAGCACACTAAAACCCAACAATCTTATGCACACAGCAGAATTCCAATCATCATGGTCAAGTCTTGCGAAAAGCATGGATGGGCAAATAATTTCATTTAGCAAATTTTCACCCAATTCCCCAAGCAAAAACTCAACAAGGAAATCAAACAGAGCAGCAAGCAAGTACACAAGCAGAAGCAAAACAGGGTTTATCTCATCTTGGAATTACAGAGTCGACTCCTCAAAACATCCCATTGGTTCATCAAGGCTAACACGGCATTTTGATTAAAAAAAAAAAGCAGCAGCTCAAACCGTGTGAAAGAAATAGAACAGGACAAAAACAAGAAACTTTCACTCACCCTCAATCCTCACTGCCAACACACACAAGTAGACAAAACAAAACCTTCCCTCACCTTTGATCAGTGCACACACACACACAAAATTCCCTCCCTCATTACGCGACTTTCATCATCAGTACGATGATCAGTGTGAGCCCAACAATTAAAAGGCAGTAGCAAACAAACAAAAAGAGAGAAAAAGAACAATTTACCCTTGGATTGCCGAATTCCCATAGGCTAGTAGTGAGACCTGGGAGGAGAGAGAAGGAAATGGTTAAAAAAACCAAAATTGAAAATAAGGAAGGGCATATTATATATAGATGATATTTTGGGAAACGGTTGGAGGAGGAGGAGGCTGAATCAGGGGGGAGTTTTCGAGATCTAGGGTTTATTTTAGTAGCCAAAGTCTAGAGTTCTAGAGTTCATCGTTTTTTTACTGTAATTACAAATAGAGAAAGCAAAAAGGGAAGATGAAGGGTGTTTGAAAGAGTTTACCTCTCAGGAAGCTCAAATATCACCAAGATTCCCGTTACTTCTAGTCTCCATTTGCTTTCTCTTTTCTCCGTTGGCTTTAGGGTTTGGTTTGTTGGGGGTTTGTTTGTCTTGGGTCAAATCATATTGGGCATTTGGTTTTTAAACAAAAGGGGAGGCTTTTTGGGTGGTTTCGGGGCTTGTTGGTGGCATCATCGACAGTGGCAAGTAATAGCAGCGCCGTCGGTTGTTAGTAGCGTCAAGGAGAGAGAAGAAGCTAGGGGAAGGAAGAAGAAAGTGAAGTGAAAAGAAAAGGGAGAAAGAAAACTGAAAAGGGGTGGATTTGGTTTAGACGGCGTCGTTTTAGGGTCATTTACTTGGGAAAAATCACAACTTTGTCAAGTATTTCTTCTTTTCATTTTGGCCTTGTTTTATTCGCTTAATGTGACTGTCAAAGTTTTGCTCTTGTGCGATTTAGGTCTTTGCAATTCTAGATTTGAAATTAGCCAGGGTCAATTTCCCATTTATTTTAAAATTTTAGTTTCGATGATTAAATTTTGACAATTTGGAAATAAGTCTAGTTTAAAAAGATGAAATTTTGGCAAGTTAGTGTCAAAAATATGATCTTTAGTTAAAAAGATTAGATCTTGGTAAAATTTAAAATAAAAATATGATCTTTATTTAAAAAAGATTGAGTCTTGGTAAATTTTGGAGTAAAAATGTGATTTTTATTTAAAAAAAAAAGGTTAGGTCTTGGGAGTTTAGAGCAAAATTTGGCCTTTAGTCTATGATTTGTGAGTAGGTTTAATTCAAGTTAAGTTCTTAGTTTTTTTTTTAATTAAGTAAATAATTTAGGTTGTAATTATTTTTAGGAAAAATGAAAAGTGTTAGTTAAGCATTCACATTCATGTTTATTTTTCATAAATTGTTGCAAGTTACTATGTTCATTCGAGATCAATTAAAGTGACTCCCGTGATGGGAAAGGCGGGCGGCTCATTCATGCATATCTAAGTTTGCTCGCCTTCTCCCGGAGGCTTGGAAATGTTCGGAGACCGTTTACCATTTATTGGGAGGCGATCAAAGGCGTTCCTCGTATAGTTGATGGGTAATTAAAACTGAAATCGGATTTTCATGCATCATGTGCATCCATGCATTTCAAGACTAAATCCAGTGATTAATCAAAGATTAAAATTCAAAAAAATAGATCAAGATTCAAGAAGTAAGAAAAGGTGAGTCAGTAATAGGTAACTTAATTCAGGGTAATTAAGTAGGTTAGTGAATAATTTAATTCAGGGTAATTAATTAAGTCAGTAAGTAGCTTAATTCAGTGTAATTAAGTAAAGTCAATTAGTAACTTAATTCAGGGAAATTAAGTAATTCAGTAATCAACTTAATCCAGGGTAGTTAAGTAAGTCAATAAGTAACTTAATTCAGGGTAATTAAGTAAGTCATTGATCGACTTAATTCAGGGTAATTAAGTTTAGTACGAAGCAGAGATTAGGGAAAATAAATTGGCTTAATTCAGGGTAATTGAGTCAGTTAAAAATCAAAGAAAGATAATCAGTAATAAGGGCTTAATTCAGGGTAATTGAGTCAGTTAAAAACAAAAAGAGAATTAGTTGTTAGCAAAATCGAAAAGAAGAAAGAATAAAAACCTTTTTTTCGAAAATTAAAAAAGAGTTTGTGCTTGCATTTGTTCTCTTTGGTACAAAAAAATCAATCAATCAAAAAGAGTTTTTTTTCTCAAAGTTTTCAAAAGAAGGGAGAGTTCCCATTAGTTTTAGTTTCTAGTTTAGTGGTCGGAAGGGAGAGTTCCCATCCAGTTTCTTTTACAAAATGGGAAGGTTCCTGTCAAACTGTTTTCCTTCAAAAAAGAAAAGAGTCGTTTTAAATGTAAGTTTTAAAGAAAATCCTCTCATGAGGAGCCCAAAAAGAGAACAAAATAGAAAAAGGGAAAGTTCCCAACATTCCTATTTCAAAAATCCAAAACTCATTTTTGCTTGCTTATTTTGTTTAAACTTAAAGATTAATAAAAGAGTTTAAGGGCATGAAAATATTTAGGAATAGAGACAACCCATAATAGAAACCCACAGTAGTTCTGAACTAGTCAGGGCCGTCTTTTGACGGGCGTCGTGGGGGTGCTAATCCTTCCCCACACGTACCCGACTCTCGAACCTTTAGGACTCTGGTTAGTAGACTAATTAGGTTTAGTGTAACCCTAGCTAAGCATTGGGTGACATTAGGCCTAATAATTTGGTAGGTGGCTAATCACATCTAGGCAAAAAAAAAAGATTAATGGCGACTCCTAGAACTCAGTAAGGGGTAGGATTCCCCCATTTAAGTCGTTCAGCGGTAGGGTGCTTGTTTTGCTTAACTTTAACAATACTTTTGAGATTGAATGTGATTCATCATGGGTTGGAATTGGAGCTGTTTTGATGCAAGGTGGGAAGCCCGTCGCATATTTTAGTGAGAAATTGAATGGGGCTGCATTGAATTATCCAACCTATGATAAAGAGTTGTATGCTCTTGTGAGGGCGTTGCAAACTTGGCAACATTACCTATGGCCTAAGGAATTTGTGATTCATACGGATCATGAGAGCTTGAAGTATTTAAGAGGCCAACAAAAGTTGAACAAGAGACATGCTAAGTGGAGTGAGTTCATAGAAAGCTTTCCTTATGTTGTGCGATACAAACAAGGTAAGGATAATGTTGTAGCCGATGCTTTGTCAAGAAGGTATGTATTACTTTCCATGCTTGATTCTAAGTTTCTTGGATTTGAGTATATTAAGGAATTGTATGCTAGTGATGTTTAATTTGGTGAAATCTTTAAAGCATGTGAAAATTCTGGATTTGGAAAGTATTATAAGCATGATGGATTTTTGTTTAAGGAGTCTAGATTGTGTGTGCCTTCTTGTTATTTGCGCATCTTGCTCATGAGGGAATCGCATGAAGGGGGTTTAATGGGTCACTTTGGAGTTGATAGAACATATAACATATTGCATGAACACTTCTTTTGGCCTAAGATGCGACATGATGTAGGAAAGTATGTTGCTAGTTGCATTGTTTGTTTACAAGCCAAATCAACATCTAAACCTCATGGATTGTATACTCCTTTGCCTATTCCTCATGAACCATGGACTCATATTGGCATGGATTTTGTGTTAGGATTACCTCGTTCTAGGAGAGGTAAAGATTCTATCTTTGTGGTTGTTGATAGGTTTTCTAAGATGGCACACTTCATTGCATGCACTTAAACGGATGATGCCATTAATGTAGCTAATTTGTTCTTTAAGGAGATTTTTAGACTACATTGAATGCCTAGGATGATTGTAAGTGATAGAGATGCTAAGTTCTTAAGTCACTTTTGGAGAACTTTATGGGCTAAGTTGGGTACTAAGTTGTTATTTTCCACTACTTGTCATCCTC
Source organism: Corchorus capsularis (assembly GCA_001974805.1). Taxonomy (NCBI): domain Eukaryota; kingdom Viridiplantae; phylum Streptophyta; class Magnoliopsida; order Malvales; family Malvaceae; genus Corchorus; species Corchorus capsularis. Next base: position 16,281 of record AWWV01007494.1, read on the forward strand.
AAACTGATGGCCAAACTGAAGTAGTTAATAGGACTTTGTCAACCTTACTTAGGGCTTTAATTAAGAAGAACTTAAGAACTTGGGAGGATTGTCTACCTCATGTTGAATTTGCATACAATAGAAGGATACATAGTACTACTGGACATTCACCTTTTGAAATTGTGTATGGTTTTAATCCTTTAACCCCATTGGATTTGTTGAGTTTACCTTTGAGTGTGCAAGTCGACATGGATGGTGCAAGGAAGGCCGATTTTGTTAGGGAGCTTCATGCTAGGGTTAGAGCTCAAATTGAGAAGAAAACACAAACTACATGAAGGTTGCTAACAAAGGGCGCAAGGAAGTCATCTTTGAACCTGGTGATTGGGTTTGGTTGCATCTAAGGAAGGAGAGGTTCCCTGAAAAGAGAAAGTCTAAGCTCTTACCTCGTGGAGATGGTCCATCGGAGAAGAAGTATGCTTTATAATTATTGTTTGCTTTATATTCTGCTTTAAATTTAGATTTAGATTTAATTTGCTTTGCTTTATTTTTAGTTTAATTGTTTTCTTTATAATTAATTTCTTTAATCCCCTGTTTTCTAATTGATTTTTGGAGAAGATTTTTCTTTATTTTCCTTCTTTCATCACATAAACCTTCTCTGTGGGATTCGACCCCTACTTGCCCTAGCTATTCTAGTTAGTTTATTGTGGGGATTATTTTTATGGTCATTGACGACACGATCATAAATTTTGGCGTCGTTGCCGGGGAAGGGAATTGAATTGAAAGGAAGTGAAGAGAGATTAGATCCAAGAATTAGTTTTTGTTTTTTCTGTTTTTTCTATAAAAAAAAGTTTTCCTTTTCCCGATTTTTCTAAAAAAAATCAATTTAAAAAAAATTAGGGTTGCATCGATAAAAAAAATCTTTTCTGTTTTTCCTTTTAAAATAAAAAAAACTTATTTTCTGTTTCTGCTTTTTAATTTTTAGTTTAAGAACTGTTACTGCTAATTTTTATTTTTTTAGTTTTGTTTGATTTTTCTAGGAAGTTGCATGCCAAAGACAAGAAGTAGTGGTATTGAAGATTTAGAATTCAATCATGAGCCTGAAAGAACACTATTTCAGAAGAAGAAGAAGACACAAAGCCGATTACAAGAAGAGGAGTCATCCAATTCGAGTTCTCAACCAAGCCTAAATCTGCTGTTTCAACATCGTCGGAAGACATGGCTGAAGAAGAACAACCCAAAACTCTAAGAGAGTTAGCTGCACTAAACGTCAACGCCAAACGCTTAGCCATTCGTTACCCAGATACTAATGGAAACTTTGAGATAAAATCTGGATTTATTCAGATTTTACCCAAATTTCACGGTTTGCCTGGAGAAGATCATCATCGACATCTTACTGATTTCCAGATTGCCTGTGCATCTACAAGTATTCAAGGTATTCCTGAAGATCAATTCATGTTAAGAACCTTTCTGTTCACTCTTATGGACCGAGCAAAAGATTGGTTGTACCTTCTACCCACTGGTTCAATCACATCTTGGACGAGCCTTAAGAAGCTGTTCTTGGAAAAGTACTTTCCTGCACTCAAAGCATCAAGTATAAGGAAGGAGATTTGCGGAATTAAGCAACGCCATGGAGAAACAATGCATGAATATTAGGAACGTTTCAAAACACTTTGTGCGAGCTGCCCCAATCATCAAATCAATGAACAGTTGCTGATCCAGTACTTCTACGAAGGATTACTACCGTTTGACAGATCTTCCATCGATTCTGCAAGTGGAGGAGCTTTCATAGACAAAACTCCTGCCGAAGCTTGGTCTTTAGTGGAAAATATGGCTGCAAACACTCAACAATTTGGATCTCGAGAAGACTTTTCAAGAGATGGCCCTACAAGAAGAATCAATGAAGTTTCTACCTATTCCACCTCATTGGAGCAACAACTTCAAGAAACAAATCAGCAAATCGCTATGCTCACTGATTTGTTCCATGCGAATTTTTCAAGTGTGCCAAGGGTTTGCCCTACTTTGGAAGACAACAAGCAAGGAATCAATGTCGTGGGATTACAAGGAGTTTATCAAAGGAAGCCTGAACCTTATTGGAGACCTGAACAACCAAGTCAACAATATGGGAACCAAGGTAATTTTCAAGGAAGGTCGAATTTTCAAAGACCTAATTTTCAATCTTCACAAGCTATCGAGATGCAACAAATCAAAGAAGCTATGGAGATGATGAGAAAACAAATTAGCCAATTAGCTAGTGATTTGAGTGATCTCAAGACACAAGGTCAACAAAGGATTCCATCACAACCAAAGGTGCCTCCTAGAGAGAATGTCATCTCAATTTCTTTTAGGAGTGGAAAAGAGTTGCAAGACCCTTATCCAAACCTTGCCGCTCATCAACAAAAAGAAGGAGAGTCGAGCTACACCAAAGAAGATTTACAAGAGCCTGCCAAAATCAAGATTGAAGATGAACCCAATAACAAAGGAGCTGCGCCGATTGAAGATTCCAATAAGGATGATGCCGTAATTCAACCCAAAGGAAAAGGTGTGTGCGATTCCAACAAGCCTAAAACCGATTCCAACCTAATTCCTTTTCAATCAAGATTGAAGAAGTCGAAGAAAGAAGATGATGATCAAGATATTTTGGAGATATTTCGAAAAGTTAAGGTCAACATCCCAATTCTTGATGCCATTCAACAGATTCCGAATTATGAAAAGTTCCTTAAGCAACTTTGTACCAACAAGAAAAGATTACAAGGTAAGGTAAGCGCTGGAGCTAATGTCTCTGCTGTGCTTCAGAAGAGTTTACCTCCTAAGTGCAAAGATCCAGGTACATTTTCTATTACTTGTTCTATTGAAAGAAGTATTATAGAGAATGCGATGCTTGATCTAGGTGCTTCTTTAAGCGTGATGCCTTATTCTTTCTACAAATCTTTAAATCTTGGTTCTTTGAAGAATACTGATGTTATTCTGCAATTAGCTGACGGATCTTTGGTTTATCCCAAATGTGTTTTAGAGAATATCTTAATTAAAGTTGAGCATTTCATTTTTCCTATCGATATATTCATTATGGATATGGAGTATTCGAAAGATCAATGTCCTCTTTTATTAGGAAGACCTTTCCTAAAGACTTCTCATACCAAGATCGACGTATTCAATGGTTCATTGACCATGGAATTCGATGGTGAAGTCATCCACCCTAGAATTTCATCTCAAGTGCCGTTGAAATCTAACAATTTTGTTTATGTTATAAGTTCTAAGTTTGTTAAGAAAGGAGCCATTGAAGATTCTTCATCAACAAAGCCTGATCGGATTTCCAAAGGAAGACAAAGAATAATGGACATTCGACAACGTTACAACGAGACTTTCCACCAATTTTGGAGGAGATTCAAGCAGCTGTGTGCCGATTGCCCTCATCATGGATTTAAGGAAGGAATTTTAATCCAAATCTTCTACGGAGAATTGGGACTTAAAGATCGAGTTCTTGTTGATTCTTTCTGTATAAAACCACTACATGAAAGAACCCCGGAGAATGCATTCTATGCTCTTGAAGAATTATCTCGGAGGACGAAATCTTCAACCTCCCATAAGAAGAAAGATCGAGCAAAAGAAGCCAAAAAAGAGTTAGAAGTCAACAACAAAGAAGTTCAACCATCCCAGAAGATCAACCAACCAAGCAATTCAACCGAGAAGCAAGATATAGATCTTAAACATAGAACTAAAGTTGGAAGCATTCTTCAACGTAAAGTGGAGAATTTTCCCCAATTCTGGCAAAGGCTTAAGAAGCTATGTGCTGCTCATCCTCATCATAGTTATGATCAAAGAAGATTGGTTCAAAACTTCTACCAAGGATTAAGAGCTTCTGATAGATTGTCTGTCTACACTCTCATCTATATTCCCCTGTTCGATCACAGCACTGCTGACATATACAAGATATTGGAGAATTTTGCTCAGATGATAATCAATACACCGAAGGAAGATGCTCAAGGACTCAGCCCGGCTAAGCCCGTGCCACACAAGCCATCTTGCCCGGCTATAGCCCGGCTATCGACGTCACATGGCCGGCCAACACCGGCCAAGGCAGCCCAAGCCTGTGCGACATCAACCCTTGCCGCGCCTAGCCCGGCCACAGCCCGACCAGCCGAGCCTCGCATCCGGACGACACAAGTCTCTACCGCGCCACCTGCCAGGCCCAGCCAGGCCATAGCCGCACCACCCATGCCGCATGCCCGGCCATGCCCTGTTAATGCCGCGCAGCAGCCCAAGCTTAGCCCGACCTTGTCCGCTCCTTCCGCGCATCCATCCACACCATGTCCGGCCATGTAAGCTCCCAACCATGCCATATCCGCGCCATGCCCGGCCTTGTCCGCGCACCATGACCGGCCATGCCCGGCCTATGCCAAGCCATCCGCGCGCCCAACCGAGCCACCACGAGCCTTTGCCGCGCCGCCTCAAGCCATTACCATGCCATCGCCAAATCGTGATGCTATGATTCTTTCAAGTCTTGATAAAATTCAACTTGAAATTATCAAAATCATTGAAGAAAGTAGAGTTATCGAGAACCTGTTGAAGGATTACACCCAAAATTCCTTCACCCTTGAAGAATAACCTTCTTTAAGGCAGTCTAGCCAAAGACCATAAAGAAAGGCGCTTATTGGGAGGCAACTCAATATTATTTTTACTAACCCATAATTTTCTTTGTTTTGGACAATTGCAAAGCAAGAGAAATTAAATGGAGAATATTCCCTTGCCGATTCCAAATCCTCATTGGATCCAATTGGAGCTTATGCTTGGAGCATAGAGAAGCTTTCTTCAACTCTATCTTTTTCTTGCAATATTTTGATTGATTTTTCTTTGATATGCGATTCATATAGATATAGCTATAGGTTATATAGGTTAATTAGGATTTAAAAGATCTATATTTATTTTTGCTTTGATTTTCCACGCTTGTTTATACATTGGGGACAATGTATCTTTTAAGTGTGGGGGAGTGAGTCTAAATGCATAATTAATTGGTAAAATTGGTATAATTTTTTCAAAAATTTTGATAAAATTTTGATTTTATATGCATATTTTGAGTTATTGATTTGATTTTTGATTGATGATATCTTAGAATTTTTAAGAATGATTGATTTATTGATTTATTTATAGTATGATATCTTATTTCTTTGATTAGGTATAATTAAAGTTTGTGATATGAACTTATTGCTTATTATTTCTATGATTGCCTATTTTTAGAACTTGTGTTTAATTTTTATTGAAACTACACTTATGAGAGTATTTATGAATATGTCAAAAATAAGTGTGGTGGGGACTATCTATATTAGAAGGGTAGTTAAAAAAAAATCTTTTTCATAAAAAGAGTGTTTTTCATGCAAGAGGAGTAGAGATATCTTTTGCCTTAAAAAAAAATCCATTGTTGTCACTCTTCTCTTTAAACAAAAGGAGTTAGTAACCCTTGGGAAGAGGATAAGAGGCATGGATCGGCATAAATATTGTCCCTCTAGAGTGCTAGTAGCCTCACAAAAATAAAATAAAGGGCGTTAGTAACCCCTAAGCATGAACACTTTGAGGTTAGTAACCTCACTTTTCTAAAATAAATTACCCTTTGAAAATCATTATAACCCATGCGAAATTCTTGATCTATATTCATGATATGCAATTGTTTGAGTAGTGGAGATAAAGATGAAGACATAAGCTTATAGAAAGAAGTAGTTATAGGTATGATAAATGATAAGTGATTAGAGCTACTTTGATTATGGTTACTTAAGAATAAGGATGCTTGATATATCTTGATCTATTGGATTGGATACTCTTAATATTCTATGTTATTCTGATCTCATAAATTGAATTGATCCTTGATATATGTATATGATTCAAAGTTTTTCAAAAGATTTGAAAAATAATTACTATCTTAAATCTTAATTTTAGTTTATCTACACTAGTTTGCTAGGGACTATCAAAGATTTAGTGTGGGGGAAAATATGATCGAGCTAAAATTATGCATGTTTTTATAGCTATTTTTATATACTTTTTGCTACTTTTATATGAGTTTTTACCCTATTTTGCTAATATTTGCATTTTTAGGTCTTGAAGACAAGAAAAGTGAAAACTTATTGTTTTTCACTCTTTTTGGAGCTATTTTGGAGACTTTTTACTCAACTATGGACTTAGCCATTTGGAATGAAGATTTGAAGATGCGAAGTTCGTGATTGAAGATATTTTGAAGACTTGAAGACAATTGAAGAATTAAATCAAGAAGTCAAAATTGAAGATTTGGAGCTTATTTGCAAAAGATTGAAGCCAAGACCAGAAGAAGCCCTGAAGTTGAGGATTTTTGGATTATTTATATGGGAATATACTCAACCCATATAAACCTATAATTGGAGTTAAAATCTCAATTTATAGGCCTAATATCCAAAAGAATATTCAAATCCCGCAATAATCCCGCAGATTTGCGATATAAGCCCGGTTTCAGCGCAGTCTTTGTAGAAAGGTCATAACTTTCTGCTCAGATATCTGTTTTAAGCCCATGAGTAGCCGTTAGAAAGCTAACTCCGAGCTCTACAACTTTCTTTTGAAGTGCAAAGCCCAGATCTGCCATCTTCAAGCCCGAATATCAAGTCAAAGTTCCTGCCAGATTCCAGAAAATTCCAGAATCCTCTTTTGACTTGGATTCTACTCTAGGATGACATCAAATCCAACTTGGAGTCTAAGTTAGCCCCTAAACCGTCCTACCTTATTCCTCCACTATAAATAGCCCCTCATGTATCACAAATCACACTTACACTCACATAACAAATCTCTCATATAGTTTTATTCTCTTTTTCTACCTTTCTTTAGTTTTAGGTTTTCTCTAGTTTTTGAAGGGGGAAGTCGACACCCTCTCTAGCCATAGAGGGGTGCGACGTCCCTAGGGTTTCAAGGAGGAGAAATCGTTCCTCCTTAGTTCTGTAAGTATTCTTATACCTCTCATGGATTTTCCTAAGTTCATGAGTAGCTAAATCCTTAATACTTCTAATCCTTTGGTGAATTCAATCAATTGATTATGGTGAGATTTCTATACTTATAATTTTGTGTTAAGTTCTTGATGATAGTAGTCAAAACCCTAAAATAATTTTATGATTCTGAATCTTATTTGAGTTATGTGGCCACTAACGATGTAAGAGGAAGATCTATGGCTAGATCAAGCTTAGAATTAATCACTCAAGCTTGATTGTGTGTAGCAAATTAGGTTTGTTTAATCGCTGCTTAATGGGTATTTGTCTATCGGAGGGCGAGAAATTTCTCTTCGTATGGTTCTACTTTGTAGGCATGTGTGTAAAATTAACTGTTCTTAATGCTTTGTTCTTAAGTGATCTTTAAGCCCTAAGAAAGTAATCGATTGCTGAAGGAATAAAAGGGATAACTGTAGCTTTAATCGGCCTCTTATCTAAAATACATGTTGGGAAACCTATATCAGTTGTCAGTCAAGAATAAGATGCTTAATTCACCTTTTAAGTCGATGATCCATAGTTAATCTGATTGAATCATACCATCGGAGAAGAAGTATGCTTCATAATTATTGTTTGCTTTATATTCTGCTTTAGATTTAGATTTAGATTTAATTTGCTTTGCTTTATTTTTAGTTTAATTGTTTTCTTTATAATTAATTTCTTTAATCCCCTGTTTTCTAATTGATTTTTGGAGACGATTTTTCTTTATTTTCCTTCTTTCATCACATAAACCTTCTCTGTGGGATTCGACCCCTACTTGCCCTAGCTATTCTAGTTAGTTTATTGTGGGGATTATTTTTATGGTCATTGACGACACGATCAGGAAGCTTGGATGAGCATGGAGATGAAGGGATCGTACATGACTGGCCATTACATGGAGCAATCGCACAAGACCGGGCACATGACCGGCCATGGCATGGAGCAATCGCACATGACCGGGCACAACCTGGGCACAACCGGCCATTTGATCCTTTAGCCATTCCACTAGGTCCTATGACAAGGAGTCGGGCTAAAAGGTTCAAGGAAGCTTTATTGGGCATGGTACGAACTCATCTTGGAGGTTTGAAGTCCATTGAAGATCAATTGGAGAGCATTGACGACATCAAGCCATGGAATATTGCCAACGATTCAAAGCCATGCACTTTGCTTGAAATCGTTGAGCATTAGAGTTATCATTGTGTAATTCGGCCAATTGGGCCTTTATTCTATCTTAGATTAGTTATTTAAATAGTTTAGAAGACATTGGGTTGGGCCTTGTTTGACTAAGTCCAATCCTTGCTTAATTATGTAATGTTATTTACTTTTCCTAGTAGGACAAGGAGTAGCCAATTTCCTTGATCCTTCCTTTATGTTTATGCCGCCCTTAAGGCTTTAGGATTAGGGAGAGATGCGTCCCCTACTACTATATAAAGGGATCATCCCCCTCTTCTAAACACAAGTCAAGTTATCAATAAAATTGAGAGGTTTATTCACCCATATCGATTATTTGGCTTCATTGTTCTAGTTTGAGCAAACTTAGGGTTCTTCAATCTTGTAGAGTCATAGCAAGCAATTAGGTTGTGATTGCTTAATTGTTTGTGAATCTTGTGATCCTAAGAGTTCAATTGCAGGTCTAGTTGAATACTTAAGGTGACGAACGAAGGGATTAAGCTTTGTGAAGATTGTTCAATCGATTCATCAAGGAGTGGAGGAACTTCAAGTCGACTTTGGTGGCTATTCAAAGGGTAGATTTGAATCTAACACAACTAGATTCGTATCACCTTCCTCAAATCTCTTTTCAACTTTCTGGATCAAGTTTTCTGGATCGATCCTTGTTTCCTCTGAATCTGAATTCCTTTTGTTTATTTTCATTTTTCCTTTTTTTAATTCCTCCTCAAGGCTATTTCTGGTAAACTAACCAATAAAATTTCTGGTTATGTTTGGATACAAGAATAGCAAAACACTCCCCTTAGCCCGGATTGCCCTGCCTGTCTGCTGACTCACCGTGACTCACCCATGACAGAGGCGCCACCTGGCTGTGCGTACCCAAAGTCGTGCATTTGGGTCGTGCATTTAACCGCTCCGCAATAGAAATTCTTTTTCTCCTTCCTTTTTTCCTTTTTCATTATTCTTTTGCAACTTTCCCATTTTTGTATTTTTTCTTATTTTTAGTCCAATGCAATTACAAAGTTCTATTAGCAAAATACAAATCCTATTCATGCAATGGTTCAATTAAGCCAAATTGAAATTATGCTAAATGACTAAATCCTAACATGAACATGCTTAATATATAAATTAACAATCAATCAAAAATGACCAAAATACCCCTATCAAAACTAAAAAACAGTTCGAACTAACTTAGAGGATACTGGCTAAAAATGGGAGTCTACACTGAACCACCTGGCAGTTACAGTCATCAAGATAAAACGCGGTATAGTTCTTGTTGCAAATAATTCAAAGTTCAATAAAATTGAAATGCTAAATAGAGAATCTATTAAATATAGGCTTAATGGACAAAAAGACCCCTGAACTTACACCGAACCGTCAAATAAGCCCCTGAACTATTATTTCGATCAAATAAACCCCTGAACTCTTAAAAAAACCAAATAAGCCCTGTTGCCAAGGCTAAAAGCTCAAATAAGGACTAAACGTTTTAAGATTTTCTCAAATAAGGATCAAAATACACAATTCCAACAAATTAGAACACATACTTAGCAAATTTTTACAAATTAGGGAATCCTTAAATGAAAACCAATGCTTCTCATACATATACGTTAAATTTGATAAAAAAATGATATTATCATGTTAATTAAAAATCAAACCCTATTAATCAAAATAAATTCATTAAACGTAATACGATATAAAATTATCGTGTGATTTTCAATTTATATATCCCTCACACATTAGTATTAACTTATATTGTATCCAATTTGTAAAAAAATATTAAGTATGTTTTCTAATTTGTTGAAATTGTGTATTTTGATCCCTATTTGAGAAAATCTTAAAACGTTTAGTCCTTATTTGAGCACTTAGCCTTGGCAACAGGGCTTATTTGACTTTTTTTAAGAGTTCAGGGGCTTATTTGGCTGAAATAATAGTTCAGGGGCTTATTTGACGGTTCGGTGTAAGTTCAAGGGTCTTTTTGCCCATTAAGCCATTAAATATATCTGGGTTAACGTTGATGATTAAACCAAAAGTATAAAGATTAGTTTTAAGTTCATTGACCACGTAAGGTTCAAAATGTAGCCATCATCTTCCAATGACAAAAGACATTAAAGTTTGAGTTGCTGGACAACTCTTCAATATTTTAGAGAGTGCCATGAGTGTATATATATCTACACACACATCAAAAACACAGAATTTCCTTCAATGACATTCTCATAGTTACGTTTGCTGGTGCGAGTATCATTTACCTACAATTGCATCTCTTTGCTTGCACTGAGAAAAAAACAATGAATCAATTAGAAAATGTGCCTATGTTGCAATGATCTTAGTATTTGTGTATGTGGGTGAATGAGGTGTCTTAACTTAAAGAGTTAAAGTGTAAGTGTTCCTTGACTCAATATAGCCCATTAGGCATCAAAACAGGTTTATGGAATGCCCCCACAAGCAAGTAACCCCAGAGAAAATGCAAGCAGAACATGAGAAGATAATTACCCAAGAACTTATTAGTTGCCAACAAAAATCAGACACAAAATAAAAGCTAAGTGATTATGGATATTTAAATGATTTAACTCTGAATGCCTGCATGATAAATGTCTTAGAATCAATTCATTATACCAATGTCCTGTTTCAAGACATCTTAGTTAGTAATTACTTAGCATAAACTGAATGCTCATATCATTAGACTCACTATGACCATCGTTTTGCAAGACAATTTGCCAAAGGAGCAAAAACCTCAGCTTTGCCCAACCTGGAGTACCTTCTTACTTCATCTTGAAAATATAGCCTTAAGATGAAAATTATCAATCGCTTGTTTGAGTAATCTCTAGATTTCTAAAAATTTTATCATTCTTTGCTGGTTAGGGTTGCATACATAGGGTTTTGAAGATTTCGTACTTAGTGTTTCGAAAGCCTTTTCTCGTATGGATCTTCTTCATCTCTATATACTTGTTGCAAGAACTGTTGGAATGATTATTTTAGGCTTTTCTTGTTCTAAAAATATGGCCACGATCAGATTAATTAATAAGTAAAGAGCCAAAAGGAGAAAATATACAGTAAGGGGAGTGGTTAGTGTATCTTTTACTAAGAAAGTGATTAATACAGTGCTATAGATTAAAGTAAGAAAGAAACTCGATTACTGATAAGTGCAATAATTTACACTATTTGGAGCTTATTTAGAATATATTTTGAGTATTTATATTGTTCTTTCCATTGCTTTTTACAATAAATTCTCACATTTGTGTTTTTAAGTTTGTAGGTTAATTTTGGAGTGATTTTGGGAGAAAATTCGTAACTTTTGATCCAGATTTCAGATTAAAGCGATTCAAGCACCGTTGGAAAGCTGATTCGAAGATTTATAACTTTCTTGAAGAAGTCGAGAGCTGAAAACGTAATTTGGATGGACGAAATTTCCCTTGTAGTCATTGTACGGACACCATCCGTACAACACCTAAGGAAATCCCAAATTTTGATTTCCTTGGTGTTTTAGAGTTAATATCTCTCCAATATCAATCATAATAGGCCTGGCCAAGCAAAATACCATGTTTTCTATTTTTATTAGGATTTTAGACCCTTTTTATTAATTTTTATCTATTTAGGGATTAGATTTGAGCCCCTATATAAAGGGAGGCCTTGTACTCAGTTTTAGATACAGAGAATTCTCTTATACTTTCTTAAAGACAATTTTAGAGAGTTTTTCTTCCTCTCTCATGTTCTTTCTTTATTTTATTTCAATAATAGTTTATTTTTTTTGTTGGGAGAGGAACCCGGGCCCTGTCTGCTTCAGCAAGGCCCACCGAGCAACCTATATACATGTCAGACACTAACCTGAACCCAAAGGCCTAGATTGATGGTTTCTCGGGTCCTTCATGTATATATGCCACTCAAAAACCCATCTCTTTATGATGTGGGATGTTTGATGTCTCCCTCACATGTGAATCCCTAACAATCTCCCCCGATTCACTTGTGAATCCTCATCTCTCCCCCGTACGGCCAAACCCGTCAAGTCTTAAGCCAATTACTGGCCATCAAGACTCAACCCGGGGAGTGCAAGGGTCCAGCACTCCACAATTGCACACCCCTAGTGTCGAAACGTTGGGGAACCCTGCCGAAACGACTAGAAAAGAGGAGTCGCCACTAATCTTTTTTCTAGGTGTGATTAGCCACCTACCGATCAACCTAACAGTCTAATGAGGTCTCAAGCTTGGCATGGACCCACTAAACCTAAGGTCCGATCGAGTAACCTTGTAGACACCCGTTTTTAATTAATATCCTTTTAATAAAATTAAGAAATTACAAAGGGGACTTTTTGAGTAACTTGACAATTACTTATTGAATTAACTCATTTGCTCCTTAAAATTTTTGAATTGCATTTGGGGGGAGGAATTGTAACTTGGGTTTTTGAATAAGTAGTTTCCATTTGAACAAAAGGCAAACTACTTTGATTTAGGTTATCGGGCTTTTAATTAGCTTGTTTAAGCCCTTTTAATTATCCC
>AWWV01007495.1:0-18747 GCA_001974805.1 Corchorus capsularis
TTATGATTAAAATTTGTTATTTTCCTAACGTGTAATTATTTTATTTGACTTATAATTATTTTTTTCTTGATAAATACAACTTTGTTGTGGGTTTAAATTTGTTGTTTTATACATTGTTAATATTTTTATTTGTGTGGAATAATTTCTTTTGTTACTTTGATGGTAAAACCCAATGTATATATAAATGGGCTGGTCGGGTTGGATTTGGGTTCAGTTTCGGGTTAAGGAAATTTTGGGTTATACGGGTTTGGTTAATTTTTGGTTTTAGGTTGGGTTGAGTTTGGATCGCTCAAAAGTCGGGTCATTTGGATTTAGGTCATTTTTGGTTTGGGTGTTTTTCAGTTTTGGGTTATATGGTTCCAATAATTTTGGGTTTGAACCTCTGGTTTAGCCTCTAATTCTCAGGTTTAGGTCTTTTCGGATTCTGGTCATTTAAATATAATTAATCTCGATTTAGGTAATTTCGGGTTGATCGAATTCGGGTCATTAATGATTTGGGATCAAATAATTTCGGTTTCGAATTGAGCGAATTTTTTGGTCGAATCGAGTTGGATCTGGTTCGGTTTCAGGCAGTCGAGTCGAATACCCACACTCGGATGAAATTTTGTCATCTCTAATAATATAATTTTTTAGGACAAAATTAGTAGTATGCTTAAGATTTTAATCTTCATATAATTTAAAGTATGCGAAGACTAGTATAATATAAAAAGAGGAGTTGCCAAGTGTACATTAATTCACATTCTTGGACAGAATTCGCAAATGGACTTGCTTTGAAATTAAGGGAAAAGGAGATTGATTACATTTACAAACAACATGACATGACCATATTTCCCATTTTCCTTTTGTTTTCTCGGGCATAGTTCCTCATTGATCTGCAGGATCAGCCTCAAGCTCGAGCTTATTAACCTACAAAAGAAATGAAACACAAAGGAGGCAAGAAAATGTGTTCCCCAGGCTTATGATGATACACTATTAATTAGTGCACACCAGGGTCTCTTATGGCCACAAGATGAAGTAAAAAACAAACAGGCAGGGAAGCTTAAAACTACACAGTGCACCTCAGCGTTAAGGTCTTTTAGAAGACCTCATTATGCCGAGCTATACACTTGAAGGGAGAAGGTGATGACAAAGCATATCACAGCACAAAGCACAGCAGCAAGCATGGCAAGGAACACTCAAGGAAGAGGGCCGAGACAAAAAGAGTAAGGCCTAGGGAAGCCTTGATATGTGCATTGGCCCAGGACCCGAGAAATGAGATGAAAACTCAAGTCTCAAAGACTCCAGCCATGCCAAAGGAGCAACAGTAGCAAAAAAACACAACCAAGCAGTTATCAACACATGCTTCAAGCGACATGCAAGAGTCAAAGCAATAACAAATCACAAAGGAGCATGCAAAGCAGCATATTAAAATGGTGATGAGTACAGGGGCAATTTCCTCCATTAACAGGAACATCACAAGGCAAGGAAAAACAATAAAGGAGCAGTAACACAGCAATGAAATGGTATGAAATAAGGGTTGATCAGTGGGATCACAATGTAGTATGAAAAGAGGCAGAGTCACCAAAAAAGGAACAAGACAAGCATTTCAGAAGTGGAGCAAACATGGGCAAACACCAAGGGAAATTCAGAGAAAGGAATGAGAATACATAAAGAACGGTCAGACAACAAAACTCAGCAAGGTAAGCGCTGATTAACCAGCAGGCTTGTAGTCATCAGAGCACGAGGCAAGTAAGCTAAAAGAATCAACATCACAGCAGCTAAAGGAATCAACATCACAGCAACATCATTTTATTCAGCAAACAAGATGACAAGGAGGACCATTCAGTAAGCAAGCAAACCATGCAATGCAGCAAGACATAAGTGGAAAAACATCAAAGATTCCAAGCTTTGAATATTCACATTGGCATTCTTGACATGGCAGATTCCAAGCTTGTGACTCATCCCGTCGAGTACAAGCTCCAGCTCAGAATACGCGTTGCTCTTATCCCAAAAATGATACCCCTGCACTAGATGGGAACAATGTCAGAGATTATCTGAAAAAAAAAAAAGAGGAAAAATTCTGAAAATAAGGGGAATTTACAGCTATTGGAGGATAAGACTTCACCTCTCGTCCTTGACCTATAAATAGGCCTTCCATCGTCTTCAACAAAGGGGACTTTTCAAAGTAAAGAAACTCTGCCATTTTGGAGTGAGAACTTATTGAATCAAGTTGGGGTTTTCCATTTTGAGAGATTCTCTTTAGAAATTGAAGCCATGAAAGGATTAAGGGTGGAAAAAGGGTAGATCTAGAGTAATTACAAATAAATCGGAGCGCTAGAGTTAGAAATCTAGGCTGATTTTAGGTTCGAGTAAAGAGGTTTGGAGGCTTTCGGGTTGCTTGGATTTGGGGTGTTAGAGTTGTGGGTTCATGAATCTGAGGCCAGATTTGGAAAGACAGGGCTGAGGCGAGTCACCGGAAGGAGTTTGGAGGACATTTACGGTGGGTTTTTATTCCGACGCGGCAAAGCGATTCCCGACGGTGGCACTACGTTGTACCTAGGGTTTTAGACGGTGGAGGGCGTTGGGGAAGAAAAGAGGTGCTGTATTTATATAGTCCGTACGGTGCAAAACGGCGCGTTTCAGTGCAAACAAGGATAAGTCATCAATCTCAGGTACAACTTTCTATTTCCTTTCAAGTTAATATTAATTTGATGCAATTAAGTCCTGTAGATTGTTAGCGTTTACAATCAGGCCCCTGATTAGAGAATAGACATCACATTTAGAACCCTTCAGTTGGATTTAGTTTAATTCGCTCCTTGATCATCAAAATTAAGTCAATTAGACCGTTGATAAAAAAATGTTAAGCAATTTATTAATTATGATAAAGAAATTAACAAATTTATGGAAATATGTTATATTCATGACATGCATTTTAAATTTCCTTAAATATTATTGATGCCATGCTCATTTGAGAAAAGTAAATGGACTCCGATGATGGAATAATCGTTGAAATTTTGACAGTTTTGTCCATTTTAATCCGAATTTCCTAGGCCTGAGGCATTTATTTGGGGGTCTTACCAATCAAGTGGAAGGTGCCCAAATGATGCTTCTCGTATAACCACTTGGTAAAAAATGATTAAACCGGAATACATGCATCATATGCATAAAGCAAACACAATCAAAGTCTTAATTCAGGTTAATTAAGAAAAGCAAACACAGTCAAAGTCTTAATTCAGGGTAATTAAGAAAAGTAAACACAGTTAAAGTCTTAATTCATGGTAATTAAGAAAAACAAACACAATCAAAGTCTCAATTCATGGTAATTAAGAAAAGTAAATACAGTCAAGGACTTAATTCAGGGTAATTAAGTAAAAGCAGTTCAAGTACTTAATTCAGGGTAATTAAGTAAAAGTAGTTAAAGGACTTAATTTCAAGGAAATTAAGTAAAAGCAGCACAGACTTAATTCAGGATAATTAAGTAAAACAAGCACAGACTTAATTTCAAGGAAGGAAATTAGGTAAAGATAAGCACAGACTTAATTTCAAGGAAGAAAATTTGGTAAAGACGAGCACAGACTTAATTTCAAGGAAGGAAATTAGGTAGAGATAAGCACATACTTTATTTCAAGGAAGGAAATTAGGTAAAGACAAGCACAGACTTTATTTCAAGGAAGGAAATTAGGTAAAGACAAGCACAGACTTTTTTCAAGGAAGGAAATTAGGTAAAACAAGCACAGACTTAATTTCAAGGAAGGAAATTAGGTAAAGACAAGCACAGACTTAATTTCAAGGAAGGACATTAGGTAAGGACAAGCACAGACTTAATTTCAAGGAAGGAAATTAGGTAAGGATAAGCACATACTTAATTTCAGGGAAGGAAATTAGGTAAAGACAAGCACAGACTTAATTTCAAGGAAGGAAATTAGGTAAAGACAAGCATAGAATTAATTTAGGATAATTAAGTAAAATCGAAAGACTTAATTTCAAAGAAATTAAGTAAAATTAGCAAAGACTTAATCCAAAGATGATTAAGCAAGATTAGACAAAGACTTAACCCAAGGGGATTAAGTAAAGAAAAAGACTTAATTCAGGGTAATTAAGTAGAGTCAAAGACTTAATTCATGGTAATTAAGTAGAATCAATAAATGGCTTAATTCAAGGTAATTAAGTAGAGTCAATGACTTAATTCAGGGTAATTAAGTAGTCAATAAAGTGCTTAATTCAGGATAATTAAGCAGAGATAATAAAGAACTTAATTCAGGGCGATTAAGTGGAGTTAATAAAGAACTTAATCTAAATAGAGATCAAGTAAAACAATAAAAGGGCTTAATTTATAAAGATTAAGTCAATAAAAGAAGGAAATAATAAGGCCTAATCTAAATAAAATTAAGTCAAAATAAAAGCAATAGTAAATTGGCCTAATACTGATAATTGAGTAAAAACAAGTAACAATATCGTCTAAATGAAGAACTAACTATAGGCTAAGTATAACTCACTTAAGTTAGACCAAAGATTATAAAATCAGGCATGAAAAGATTAAGGCTTAAGGAAGGGAATTAACCAATGATAGAAACCCATAGTTAGTCCTAGACCAGTCAGTGCCGTCGTTTCGACGGACGTCGTGGGGGTACTAATCCTTTCCCACGCGTACCCGACTCCCGAACCGTAAGACTCTGGTTAAGCAGGCCTTATTAGGTTTAGTACCACCTTATGTCTAACATAGGTTAATATTAAACCTAATAATCAATTAGGTGGCTAATCACACCTAGGTAAAAAAGATTAGTGGCGACTCCCATAGAAACCAATAGTTTTCCCCCAAGTCGTTAAATGGCAGGGTTGGGAACCTCCGGGCCCGCACGTTGCGACAGCTTGGCGACTCCGTTGGGGACAGTTAAAGAGTCAAACTGAACACTGGTTTAGCACTAATTAGGGTTGCATAATTGGTTAAGTGTTAATTGCCTTTTTCTTATCTATTCATGCATATGGTTTTATCTTACACATATATGTCATGTCTATTCATTAATAAAGATGCATTCATACATATATATATATATATATATATTGCTTAACCCCTTTATCTGCTTTGTTGGCATTGGGGGTAGTTTAGTAATTTTGGTTGAGCATGTTTGGTAAAGGTTTGTATGTTCCTTCACACACACACACACTAATAATCCGCATTTGCATTGCATGAGCTTACACCGGAGCTCTGACCCTTTTAGGAGAAGGCAAAGTAGCTAGCCCTCGTGTGACGATAGTCACCGTGTGGGTTTGTAGTGAAACACCTCCACTCAGACTAAATCCTTTCCAATGAGCCTATAATGGGTGAGGATTGGAGGCCTTACTAGCTTGAAATAGGCGACAGCAGGGACAGCTTGGGAACCTTTAGAACTGTGAAAAGTCTCACCCAGCATGTAGATACCCAAATACCCAGCCTAGGTAAAGCCCATCCCGTGATGATAAACCTAGGTACACAAAAGGAACATTTCTCACCTTTACTTTTACTTTTACCATGAATCATGGAAAAGGGTAATTACATTACCCTAATAAATGTACTCCCTGCCCGCAAGAGCCGAAGGCTCGAGTTTTTGAAAATCAGAAAATGCTTTTGATCTCCAAGGGCACTTGTACACGTATTTATCTTTAAATATTAAGTAATTATTCCTTATATGATACTAACTTGTTTTATTATTGTGTGCCTCTTTCCTTTCCTTGCATTTGCATCCATAATAGGTTGATTCATCATTTAAGGTAGAGAGAGATGTTAACGGATGAGCTAGAATCTTTTGTGCTAGAACATTTAAGGGATAGCCACCCGGCTCATGCCCAGCATAGACATGAGATGGCGCAGAAGCGATATGGGGATAATTTGACTGGGGAATTCCAATCAGAAGTGCCAGAGGAGATATACTTAGATCTGAAGCAGAATGATTACACTGAGCTTCACGAGCTGTGGATGAAAATGAAGATGTCTGAATCAGAATTTGTAGAAAAGTATAGAGCGGTGGTACAACTCATGAAAGTAAAGGTGGATGACAACATGATCAAGGAAATGCTTCCATATTGGGATTGATCATTGTCGCAACGTCTGGGTCCGGGGTGTTTGAACCCTACCGTTGAACGACTTAAAGGGGAAAACTACTGCTGAAATCCTATGGGAGTCGCCACTAATCTTTTTTACCTAACTGTGATTAGCCACCTACCAAATTATTAGGCCTAATGTTACCCGATGCTTGGCTAGAGTTACACTAAACCTAATCAGTCTACTAACCAGAATTCTAAAGGGTTCGGGAGTCGGGTACGCGTGGTGAAGGATTAGCACCCCCACGACGCTCGTCAAAAGACGGCACTGACTAGTTTAGACTTAACTGTGGGTTTCTATCATTGGTTGTCTCTATTTTTCATGCCATTAAACTCTTTTATTAATTTCTGAAATTAAGCAAATAAACAAGCAAAAATGAATAGGCCTGTCCAAACCCGACTCGGGCCGAAAGAACCGAGCATTTTTTTTTCGGTTTTGGGTCATTTGGGTTGGGTCAGTCGGTGATGTTGGGTTAATCGGTGAAACCCGAAAAAATAGTCAGTGTCTCGGTCCTAAGTCGGTTCCAAATTTTGAGAACCGACCCGGACCGAGAACCCGATTATATAATTATATTATATATAAATATATATATTATATATGTTTTTCATATATTTTGAAATTGGAATGTTGGGAACTTTCCCATTTATTATTTGTTCTCTTTTTGGGTTCCTCATGAGAGGATTTTCTTTAAAACTTACCATTAAAACGACTCTTTTTGAAAAATGCCTTTTGACGGGATCTTTCCCTAAATTGAAAACCTTTTAAAAAAACTGGATGGGATCTTTCCCTAAATTAAAAACATGGTGGGATCTTTCCCTAAATCTAAAACTTTGAAAACTTGGTGGGATCTTTCCCTAAATTGAAAACATTGGAAAACTTAATGGGATCGTTCCCTAAATTGAAAACTTTGGAAAACTTGATGGGATCTTTCCCTAAAGTGAAAACTTTAAAAACTTCCTTTTGATTCTTGAATTTTGAATCTTTTGGATTTTTGAAAATCTTCTTATTTAATTTTGAAAGACTCAATTTTTTCCTTTTTTTGATTTTTTTCTTGGAAAACTAAAACAGAACAATTCTCAAGCACAAACTCTTTTTAATTACTTTTTTCGAAAAATAGCTTTATTCTTTTTCAATTTCAATATTTTCCTCTTTTTTTGGATTTTTCTTATCAATTAATTGAAAATTACTAAATCTACCCTAAATGCATGAAAGCATGCGATGCATGCTTTCCGGTTAAAAATTAATTCCTACCAATTATACGAGGAACACCTTTGACTGCCTCCCAGTAAATGGTAAACGATCTCCGGAAATTTCCTAGCCTCCGGGAGAAGTCGAGCAAACTCAGACACGCATGAATGAGCCGCCCTCCTTTCCCATCATAGGATATTTTTTCTTGAATCTTATGAGCATGACAAATTTAAGGAAAATTAAATATGAATACATTTGCTATGACGCTAACTTAACTCAATCCATGCTAATCAATCCTAATTTATTTAAATTTAAGCTGAATCCTAAATTAGTAATGAAACTAGACCTTAAAGTTGGACTAATTTAAATTAAACTAAGCCCTAATAAGACACAAATGCATCGAAGAAAGCTAAAAGCCCATATGCATAAATTAACAGCCCAAATGCAATAAAGTAACCAATATAAGTAAGACTGAAGCCCAAAATCAAGAAAATTAATACCAAACGGGCTGAAGGAAGATCTGGGCCGAACGGGTCATTGGGGTGTATCCGGGTCGGGTTCTAGGGCTTTGTATAAAAGCCAGACATTTTCTTCTTTCTTCCTACTTCTTCTTCCTTTCAACCCGAGCCGCCACCTTACATCGCCTGAAATCATCTCCTCTCGGGCTCCGCTTTGCTCCGTCATGCCGGAGTCTCACCGGAGCTCGGATGAATCTCGAAAGCTGCAGATCTGGCCCTTTCTTCTCCCTCGTCTCGAATCCAACCTTTGTTTCGGCCAAAAACCCTCCATCCCTTCAAATTTAGCCTAACCCGAAACTAATGCTATCTTCTGATCTGGTGGATTCCACCGTCGGATGACACCAATCTCCGCCCATGTTGCTTCCCCTCAAATTATTTGACAAACCCACCGAACAATCTATTGATCTAAGTTTCCCAACCCCTAGAACCGAAAAGCACCTTAACCCGAAGCCTAAAACTCAATTTCCTGGCGGCAGAAACTCTACGCCTCCTCTTTATCTCTCAAAACTAACCCTCGCTTTCTCTTGCAAACTGTCTCTCCCTAAAACCTCCCAAAAAAACCCTACTGCCTCCTCCTAAAAACCTTAAACTTCTCCCCACTATAACTCCCCGCCTCTTCTTTATCTGCCTCCTAAAACCCTTTTCTAAACCTTTTTTCTTTTTTATTAAAAAGTGTGAATATATAGGCTCAGTCTCTATTCAATCTCAGTGGTGAGCTTGTTTTTAATCCTTTTTGTCTGTTTTGCAGGTGTCACTTGAAGAATAAACCGTGTGAAGGACCACCGAAAATCCCACGCGGTTTGCCCTATTTCCCCTTTCATTTTTGTCTGTTTTTGTACTGGTGAAAATTGTTGGAGCTGGCTCGATGAAATTTCCTCTCCCTTTTCTCTGTTTTGTCTCTTTGTTCGGTTCCTATTTCATCGCTAATTTGTTTTCTCGCGTGTGTTCTCTCTTTGTAAATGCTGACGTGGGCCAATCGGAGGGGTCTCAAAATTTGGGAAAAGCCAATGGTGAATTTGCCAGCAACCAAGGTACCCTCTCTTTGTCATTTTACCGATGAATTGCTCTCTGTGTTTGAAGCTTCCCATGTGCCATTGGTTTTGCTTGCTGTTTTGATCAAATGGAAAGGCTTGAATGAATTTGCCTATGCAAGTGCTCTGCCTTGGCTAAATGAAAATGTATGCTGTCTAAAAACATGTGAGAATGAGCCTAAATGCATGCTATGTGTCTTGTTTTTCTCCTTACTGGATGAACGCTAGCTGTATAGCATGAGTATGTAACCCTGAGATGTGCTTGATGATGAACTCCTGACAAATGACCTACAACCATGCGATGTTAGACTACTTTTGACTGTATATGCGTGCCAAGCTAGTTAAAAATGCAAAGATATATGTGCCTATATTCTAATGTGAAAGTGCATTTGTTATTTAATCAATGCAGTGTTGTGGATGCTATATGCTGGCTAAGTTCCAAATGCGATTAATGGTGCTGCAAAATAATGTTATGTTTTTATGTGATATGCTAATGCTTGCTGGAATTCTTTATGGTTGCCATGAGAATCTGCTGAATTGAACTTTGCAGTAGCAATGTCTTCATTGGTACCATTTTGCCTGTTCTTGCTTGGCTTTTACCCCCTGCTATTTTGCTTGTCGAATTTCTACTTACAACAAGGCAGCTTCCTTGCCTTGCTCTACTTACTTGTGTGGTGTTTGAATTGGGCAAATAATTTTTATGACAAGGATGCAAGCATTTTGTTTCAATATGACCTTATGGGCTGCCAACTTTGTTTCAGTGAGACTAAAATTGTAACGTGAAAATGTTTTCTTATTGTGAGTGGAATCAAATGAGTCTATATGCAATGCATTGCATGCTTAAAAATGCAGTAATGAATATGAATGCTCATGGTGATGAAATTTGTATAAGAGTACTGTGCCAAATTGCTTTGAATGCTTATGCTGTAATGTTATATATGCCCCTAATCCATAATGCTAAATGCATCAATAAATTCCCTTTACAGGATGTGTGATTGAAAATGCTATCTATATGCTCTGTTTTTGGTATTTTTGAATGCATGGTATATGAGTTATTTTTGCCTTGAAGGAGAGACCTCGAATCTGAAAGTGTGACACCAAGAGAAGGGGAAAACATGAAAAAGAGAGGAGAACTCCAAAGGAACAAAAGCTCTTGCAATTTTCAATTTTTGTATTTTGTATTTTAGGAAATATGTAATCTAAAACATGAAAGATTGAAATGCAAATGAGAAATAATAAATTCTTTTTTGGTTTTCTTATTTCCAACTTTTTTTACTTTTTGAATGTAATCAATTAGATAATTACTAATTAGTAAAGTAAATCCAAATAGTAATGAATCACACTAAATGCCAAAGTGGATTGGAATGGGAATATGTCAGTGCAATGCAATAGGCAAGGATGTATTTATATTTTGACTCTTTATTGAATTCAATCTAGAAGCAATCTATTAAAAGCTAAGTGCTATGATCGGTCGTTGATCAAATCACAAGATAATTCCCCACAAACCAATAACTACTAGTTAGGGCAAGTAGGGGTCGAATCCACAGGGAGAGAGGATAATTTCTTCACTAATTAATTATGTTAAAAAGAGTAATTTGAAAGAAGAGATTTTGATAATTCTAAATTAAAACTAACAAAATAAATTAAAAGCAAAATAAACTGAGTAATCAACTATGTAAAGAAAGCCTCCAATATAGAATCTATTTCACCTTTGACAATATTAACATGGATCATCGACACAAAACATGAATTCAATATTAATTGCCAATCAATTAAGCATCATAAATCATTCTAAAGTAGTATATATCCTAAGACGTAGGATTCAACTTTCCCTAGAACAAAATAATCTCCCTAATATCTTAAACAACTCCACTTGAATAATTGCTATAGGAGAGGAATACTCGACCCTCCAACATGCTAAGAAGAATTAACTTGCTATAAGCTAAATTAATCTCTATTGTTCCTAATCAAACATCACCCTATGAAGAATCATAGGACAAGCATTAAGATTTACTTTTCCACATGCATGATAATTCAATACCAAACTTGCCTACATCAATTTCCATCTCGGCCTAAAGATTTCAACAAGGTTTGATATCTCAATGAATCTAGAACATCTAGTTCAATTGTCACTTGTGACCAACATCAACTTAACATAAGCCAACTTGAATCTAACTTTAGCATTCATATTATCAAGATAAGTAGGCCTCCAAATCCATCAAAACATGAATACATAA
This sequence comes from Corchorus capsularis, assembly GCA_001974805.1. NCBI lineage: Eukaryota > Viridiplantae > Streptophyta > Magnoliopsida > Malvales > Malvaceae > Corchorus > Corchorus capsularis. Next base: position 11,033 of record AWWV01007495.1, read on the forward strand.
AATGAAGTATAGAGATAAGAAACATATTCAAGTAGAAATCAAATTATTAAGAATAAAAGTCTCCCCATAAATTAAATGTCAAGAGATCAATAAGATTCTACATTGGAGAAATAAAAGATTAGCTACTCATGAATTGAGTAGCCATCAAAAGAAAAAGGAATAGAAAAACCTAAAGTATGGCCGGCAGTTTCCTTAGCTCCAATCCTCAACCAAATTCGCCAACTCCCCCTTTTCTAAAGAGAAAAGGTGGCTATTTATACTAGAGACTTAGGGCTAACTTAACCTAGGACAAAATAGACATTTTAACTCATTAAACCAACTTCAAAACAATGGAATTTCGTCCTTTAGGTCTGGGCTATCTTCAAATATCGAATTTGGACAGATCTAATCAACTTGGGCTTGATTTCATGGGCTTTTCTAGGTCCAGCATGTCTGCAGAAACTTCAGGGTCATTTTCATCCACGATAACGGCAAAACTGGACTTTGAGCAAAACACGAAAGTTATAGATCTTGAAGATAGCTTTCCAACGCCTGCTCATTTGCCTCATTCGGAGTTCTGGATCAAAAGTTATGGCCAAAATACAGAAGGGTCGTCAAATCTGGAAACAATTGGAGAAGCTTCAAGGTGAAGTGACGCAAGATGGCTGTTGGTGCGCACGCAGGTGCTGGCCCCGACTCCCCCTGGGCGCCCATGTCATCGGCTTGTGCGCCCAGGGCGTTGGCCTCAGGCCCCAGGTCGCCTACATCCATATGAGTGCTAGGTGGCATGGCCGACTAGCGCTGGGCACCCATGCGGCATGCTTGGCACCCCATGTGGTTTGCCTCGCGCCCCATGTGCTCCAGTGCTACGACGCCTCTTGACATGTCTTCTTGCCTTGAAATTCAACTTTTCTCCTTTGCTTCAAACTCTTGAAAATCAATCTTATGAGGATAAAATTGACTCTTCAAGTTCTTCAATCACGATCATATTGGCTCCATTCTTCATCCAAATTGTCCTTGGAAATTATTTATGTAAATAATCATCCAAAAAGGCTCCAAAAAGGCACAAAATTGGTGATTTTGCACTTTTCTTCCCTTTAACACCTATAAACACAAATATACCAAATACAAGGCGTAATCAAGCATAAAATACCCAAAAAGCATAGGAAAATGACCATAAAAAGATGCATAATTTTGGTCTGATCATATTTCCCCCACACTTGAGCTTTGCTAGTCCGTAGCAAACTAGTGCACTTTTCTCAAAAGAAAGGGTAAACAATTTCAATTGCACATACATATCAAGAGATAATCTAACCATGAAGTCAAGAAAGCAAAGAATAATGAGAATACTTAATCTCAAAATCAAACAATAACAAGCATTATCATTCTTAAGTAAACATAATAAGAGAAGTTCAATTCACTTACCATCCTCTTCTTCACATGACCATCACTAACTATAAGCTTGTATATACATCTCTTTCCAAAGGAAAAGTAATATCATGGATATTAATCAAAGATTAGGATGGGTTTAGAAAAGGCTACTCACTTTAAAGAGACAAGGTTACTAACCTTAGAAGTGTCCATGGTTTATTTTTGAGGTTACTAACACTCATTTTTTTTTAAAAAGAGAGACAATATTTCCGCAATTCCATGCCTCTTATCCTCTTTCCAAGGGTTACTAACTCCTTTTGCTAAAGAAAAGAGTGACAACAATGGATTTTTTTTTTATTAAACAGAAATACCTCTTCTCCTCCTTTCATGAAAGCACTTCTTTCCTAAAGATGTAGCTACCCTTACTAACCCCACACTTATGTCTTGACATATCCATGACATACCTTCATATTTGTAATCAAGAATCAAAACAAGTTCTAGAAGTAATAAGTCATGAAAGCATTGGATAAATAAGCTTATATCACAATCTCAAATTATGCTTAATTCTAAGAAATCAAATGCATGCTAAAACTTAATCAAAGATTAAAGCATTCTTAACACTCTAAGCATGAATCTTTCACAATCAAACCAATCACTTAACATATGTATATAACAATTAAAATCGAATTTTCCATAATTTCAAGAGGTAAGGAACTATCTAACCATTCCTAAAAACTAAACCTAAAGTTAATACTAAAACTAAACATGCAAAAATTATTCCACTTTCGTAGGTATACGGCGGCACTTAGCTCGTGACGCAAGCCATTTCAACCTAAGACTGAAGGGGTACTTAGGAGGTGTTTTGTCACCTGAGGGTTTACTTAACTAGAACGATACCCACAAACATTTTATTATTATTTTAAAATTAAAATTAAAAGAACTAAGTAACTAAGTAAACTTAAGAGGACTAATATATTAAGCATTCACCTATCTCCTCCCCCACACTTAAATTCAACATTGTCCTCAATGTGAAAGTAAACAACAAATCAAACAAATAAAGGTTGCTTGCGAAAATTAAAAAGTTGAAGTTTGAGCGGCATACCTTATATGGTTGATGAAGTTGCAACTTAGACTTAAAAACAATAATGAAATTAAAAGGGAAAAACTTAATTGTCTTATTGATAGAAAAAGAAAAATACGCTTAAAATAAATAACTACTACCTAAGTGAATAAAAGTAAAATTAGGGTTTTTAAGATCTAAGTTCAATCAATAGGCTCATCAATAGCCTTCTCCATAAGCTCGACAAATTCCTCCAAACTTTGGACAATTCCATTGAGTTCCTCTTGAATTTGCAACACACGATCTCGAATGCTTTTGATCTTGATGAAAATAAGATGAGTGGTTGACTCTTTTCGTTCCTCCTCTTGCTCAACTTCCTCTCCATCATCTTTGGACTTACAATTTAGGTCTAAACTTGGATCAGATTCAGAAGAAATTGAAACAAAAGACTTTTCTTTTACCTCTTCAACCTTAGGAAGGTTGGTCATCAAAGGCATAGGCGGTGCATCTCTCTCAACCTTACACAAAGCAGCAACAAGTGGTGGTCTCACATGATTATGATGAGAGGAAGATGCGGCATAGGGATTGTATGGAGCATATCGGCTTGGCATGGGTGGAGGGCGGTATGGAGGGCGATAGGGTTTTCTTCCATAACCATCAATATGCGGCAAATTGCTCCATGGTGCCGTCCTTGCTCCCATCCATGGCTTAGATCTCCTTGAAGGTCCTCTTGGATGGTGGTAGCGAGGTTGTCCAAAGCGAGGCTTTTCTCGAGAGAAAAACTTAGCGTTGGGCATGCCATCATCATCAATTTTGGCATTCTCCCTCTTCACTTGCTCCTTATATGCGGCCTTAACCTTCTTCCACATAGCTTAAGAGATCATTCGAGCTTTGAAACCAGGTTTGGAAGCTACATCTTCGGCGGGAAGGTTGTCCACCATGGCAAGGATCTCACGGCAATCCTCCCTTGTGAATCGGCCTTCGAAATTCTCATCATACAAGCTCCCATAATCCTTGAATTGAGCTCTCAAAGCTTCAAATTGCGCTTCAAAATCAGCCATGATTTGTGTGTATGTCGACAAAAACAAGTGAGTAAAAGAAAAATTCAACAATTCTACACAACTCCAAACGGTACTATGTTAGTTTTCTCAACTCAATTCTTCCAAATTTAAAATAACTATGCAAATTGAAAGCTTAATATCTAAAGAATAAATTTGGAAAATTAAATTGAAAAAGAAAAGAAGAAATTGTACCTCTAAGGTCGGCGGTGGTGATGTGAAGAAAATAAAGGGGTAGAACTCCCTGTATATAGTGAATTAATTCTAGTTCTAGAAGAATTTAACCTAAACTTGGAGAATAAGTAAAGGAAATTACCTAGGAATCATCTAGAAAGAGTTCAAACCTAATTTGGAAAGGAGAAAATTCGGATTAAGGTGGCTTAGGATCGAAATCCTAGTCCAATTTAGAATTAGAGTCGTACTATCAAACTGTCAGGGACCGAGCTGGGTGTTGGGCCTTGTCGCCTGGGTGCTGAGGCATTACGCCTGGGCGCCAAGCGGCAATCGGCCTCTGTGGCAGTCACCTGGGTGCTGAGGCATTATGCCTGGGCACCCAGCGGCAATCGGACCTCCTGCCCTAGGGTGCTGTGGCCCTCCGACATGGGGTTTCAAGGCATTGACATGGGTTCTCATTTGAAACATATGGGTCCCCATGCGACTTTGCAACTACAATTCTTATGTTTCTCAATTCAAATATGTAAATTCAATCAATTAAAATTCACACACAAGAATAATCAAAGTTTGAGTATACTTCCCTTGCTTCCTCGGTGTTGCTTAGATCTTAGAAACCTACAAAATTAAAAACACAAAAACAAAAATTAAAGAGTTAGAAGTTAGTTAAATTGAATTGGGTTGCCTCCCAATAAGCGCTTACTTAAAGTCATTAGCTTGACATTCTCCAATGTTACTCCTCATAAGGAAGGTAAATTGGATCTTCCAAGTTTATTTTCTCCATCAAATATGTTTGCTCTCGCTCAAAGAATGGTTTGAGGCGTTGTCCATTGACTTTGTAGATCTCAGATTGACCAGGCTTACATATTTCAATGGCTCCACTTGGATAGACTTTGACAACTTCATAAGGTCCACGCCATCTTGATTGTAGCTTACCAGGGAATAACTTCAACTTGCTATGGTATAAAAGAACCTTTTGCCCTTCATGAAAATTCTTGTGCAGAATCCCTTGATCATGAATTGCTTTGGTCTTTTCCTTATAGATCCTCGAGCTCTCATAGGCATCATTCCTAATCTCCTCAAGTTCTTGCAATTGAAGTTTCCTTTGTAAACCAGCTTGATCAAAATTTAGATTGCATTGCTTGACCCACCATGCCTTATGTTCCGATTCCACAAGTAGGTGACATGCTTTTCCAAACACAATCCTATAACGTGACATACCAATTGGTGTTTTGAAAGCAGTCCTATAAGCCCATAAAGCATCATCTAGTCTCAAGCTCCAATCCTTTCTATTTATGTTCACAGTCTTCTCGAGAATTTGTTTCACTTGACGATTAGATACTTCAGCTTGACCACTAGTTTGAGGGTGATATGAAGTGGATATCTTGTGTGTCACTCCATACTTCTCTACTAGTGATTGCACAAGTTTATTACAAAAGTAAGTACCTTTATCACTAATGACGGCTCTTGGAATTCCAAATCGGTGGAGGATGTTGCTCTTCAAGAATTTAACCACAGTCTTTGCATCATCCTTTTCTGTAGCAATGGCTTCAACCCACTTGGAGACATAATCCACAGCTAACAAAATGCACACTTTCTTACCAGAGGAAGGAAATGGTCCCATGAAGTCTATTTCCTAAACATCAAAGATCTCCACCACGAAGATGGGGTTTTGAATCATTTGGTGTCTCTTGGAAATGTTCCCCATCTTTTGGCATTCTGGGAATGTCTTGCAAAACTCATAAGAATCTCGAAAAATTGTTGGCCAGTAGAATCCACTATCCAAAATCTTCCTTACGGTCTTGTTATGTCCAAAATGTCCTCCACATGCGTAAGTATGGTAAAACTTCAACACTGATTGAATATTTTCATCAGGGATGCAGCGCCTTATCACTTGGTCAGAACCATACCTCCATAGATGTGGATTATCCCAAAGATAGTGTTCAGCATCACTCACGATCTTGGCTTTAACTCCTCTACTTGCATCTGGGGGTAGCTTTCTTGTCACCAAAAAAAAAAAAGCATTGGAACTAGTATGTAAGTAGAAGGAATTAATGAAAATTCCGGTTTGTTAGCTTTGAGATTTTAAACCTAGTAATTATGGTATATGAAGAAAAAAAAGGATAAGGCTTTTTGACCATTGGAACTAGTATGTATGTAGAAGGAAAGTTGAAAGAATTAGGGGGTAAGATTTAAGGTAGTAATTACGGTTAATTGGTCAAAAGCTTTAGTTTTAGGAAGAATGGTAACAAACAAATTTTGGAAATTAAAAGAGAATGTTACGAGCTAAAATAGGATAGGGATTAAAAGAATTAATTTTGGGATTAAATAAATGAAATGAATGAAAGGTGATTAGGGATTAATATGCTAAATTATTTTGGGCCTTTTTAGGATAACAAAATTGTTAGGAAATAATTGGCCTTTGGGCAAGACTATTTGGGCTTTAGTATTAGGCTTTAAGCTTTTATATGAATTGTTTTTCTTAGACTAGGACTATTTCTTTAACTTGTGTTGGGGTTTAGAATTCTCTGTTGGGCTTTGTTACCAATTTGGGCCTTGGTAATTTATATATATGTTTGGGTTTTGTTTTGTTATATTTTCATTGGGCATTTGCTTTTTATTTATGTTGGACCTCTTCTATGTGTAATTGGGCTTTAACATATCATGTGGGCTTTGAACTTGATTAGTAAAATAGGTTGGCTTGGATAGTATTTGGGCATAGGGGCTTAATTGTTTATTTAATCAATATAGGTTTAATTAAATGAGTTAAGAGTTAGAATTAGGGAATAGTTACATTTGCATTCATATTTAAATTCCATATATATGTTGTTATTGCCATACTCATGAGATTCAAATTCAAGTGATCCTGTGATGGGAAAGGCGGGCGGCTCATTCATGCGTGTCTGAGTTTGCTCGCCTTCTCCCGGAGGCTTGGAAATTTCCTGAGGTAGTTTACCATTTATTGGGAGGCGGCCAAAGGTGTTCCTCGTATAATTGGTGGGTAATTAAATTTTAATCGGAAAGCGTGCATTCATATGCATTCATGCATCTAGGGTATAGATTTAGTAATTTTCAATTAATCTATAAGAAAAATAAAAAAAAAATTGAAAATGAAAATAGAATAAAACCATTTTCTTCAAAATTAAAAAAAGTTTATGCTTGAGAATTGTTCTCTTTTAGTTTTCCAAGAAAAATTAAAAAGAAAAAAATTGAGTCTTTTGAATTAAATAAAAAGGTTTCCAAAAATTCAAAAAAATTCAAATTTCAAAAATCAAAAAAATTCATTCAAGCCTTCAAAATGTTCAATTTAGGTCTTCAAGTTGGGAGAGTTCCCATCATGTTTTCAAAGTGTTCAATTTAAGTCTTTTCAAAGCATTCAAACAACATTTTTTTAAATAGAGTCGTTTTAATGGTAAGTTTTAAAGAAAATCCTCTAATGAGGAACCCAAAAAGAGAACAAACATTAAACGGGAAAGTTCCCAACATTCCTATATTTCAAAATCCAAAATCCATTTTTGCTTGTTTATTTTCTTTCAAAGGTTAACAAAAGAGTTTAATGGCATGAAAATACTTAAGAATAGAGACAACCAATAATAGAAACCCACAGTTGATTCTTTACTAGTCAGTGCCGTCTTTTTGACGGGCGTCGTGGGGGTGCTAATCCTTCCCCATGCGTACCCGACTCCTGATCCTTTAAGACTCTGGTTAGAAGACCGTTTATTAGGTTTAGTGTTGCCTTTGCCAAGCTTAGGTTAATATTAGACTTAATAATCTAATAGGTGGCTAATCACACCTAGGTTAAAAAAGATTAGTGGCGACTCCATATAGGTATCAGTAGGTTTCCCCTTTAAGTCGTTTCGGCAGGGTCTCTCGGACCCGGACGTTGCGACACTTTCTTGGCCATGAGATATCTAAGTGCAGCATGATCTGAATAGATTGTCACCTTTGATCCCAAGATATATGATCGAAATTTCTCTAAGGCAAAAACACGGCAAGCATCTCTTTCTCAGTGGTTGTGTAGTTCTTCTGAGCAGAATCCAAAATGTTCTTGAAGCGTAGTAGATGACATGAGGTAT